>BQNB010026751.1:0-58278 GCA_026074375.1 Tanacetum coccineum | reverse complement strand
GTGATATTAAGTCCCAAGTTTGAAATATTTCAAATTTCTAAGACAGAAGCTCAACTCGCCGCCAGAGGCTACCAAACCGCTGCAACGAAATAAGGCAACTCGCTGATGGAATTTTAAGGCAACTCGCCGAACACAACTCGCTGCCAAGCAACCCGCCGCGAAGAAAGAATACAAACCGCCGTCTATATTTTATTCAAACCGCCGTTGAGTTTTCAAACCGCCAGAGTTTCCTTTAGATATTTGCTATTAAAATATTCAAACCGCTGATAACCTGTTCAAACCGCTGGTAAGCAAACCGCTGGTAAGCAACTCGCTGCTTAGTATAAAGCAACTCGCCTTTTGAGCAACTCGCCACCTGTTCAAACCGCTGGTAAGCAAACCGCTGGTAAACAACTCGCTGCTTAAGCAACCCGCCGTGTGTCAGAGAGTTGGTAACCTACTTAATAAAATATTATATTTAAGCAAACCGCCGTGAAGAAATTCTGGCAACCCTCCACGAAGAACAACGACTTGTATCACACAAAATCACTTATAAATCACCCTTTTGAACGATTTTGCTTGATTTCTTTTGCACAACACAGTACCACAAGGCAATAGCAACTAGAAACACCCAAACTTTATCAATACAAACATCAAAATTCGGAGAACTTCAAAAACGAGCTAGGAGCCTTCAATGGTACACTTTTCGATCTAAAACAAGCAAGAAATCGCACATACACACGATCTAATCATCCCATAAGCTCTGATACCAATTGTGGTATATCATATATCATAACACGGGGTCGATTCTTGGACTTGGCTAGTTTCTAGAGAGAGAAACACATGAGAGAGTTTTTCTAGTGAGAGAAAATGTGTTTTTATAAGAAAAGAATAAATGACTAGCTTGCCTCTTCCAAAGTTGGAAGAGGCTTATATAGTTCTTACAATATACCGGGTATTAGTACCCGACTTAATACCGAAAATCGTACTATTAACTATTAAACTACGAGCTATAATAAACAGTAAAATACACGGGGTGACCGAGTCTTTTTCTAATATCTAACAATCTCCCCCTAAGGGAGGTCACCCCTGAAAATACAAAACTTAATCACTTCAGTCTTTAGCTCTTAAATTTAAGAAAAAGGATTTTTGATATATTTATTTATTTTACTTAACATTAATATAACCATGATGCAATTGTAATCCTCGACCTTTTAGAAGGCTGCAACATCGGTTGTGAGCCGGCAAGATGCAGCAAACTTTTATCAGTCTCGGGTTATTATTCTTACTATGGGCCTTTTTTTAAGACTGCCACATCGATTGTGAGCCGGTAAGAGGCAGTAAACTTTTATCAGCCCACAGTTTATATAATTGCCTTATTCATCATTCATCTTTTTTTTTCATTTTTTTCATTTCATTTTCTCATCATCATTTTTTCATTTTTTTCACTTTATTTTGCTATATATATAGAACAGACTTCTTTTTGGAAAATTTAAGTATAAATTTGAGCTAAGACTAAGATTATTGATATTGACTACATTTCAAATTCAAAAATTGTTGATTTAAGTTTAATTTTCAAAAATAGCACGTATTATTAGTCCGGTTAGGAGCTTATGGGAGAAAAAGCCACAAATTACATACATTAGCTCTTAAGATTTCCAACTAATCCTTGTTTAGCATCCAACTCATACTTAACTCTATCATTTTTCGTTCTTCGCAATCCGCGAACGCTTAGTCTAAAAGTTAAGGAACAAGCTAGAGCTCAACACGCTCGATCGAGTCAAAATTTATTCTTATTCTACCCAGCAGGAAAGTCAAAATTGTGAAAAATATTTATTTTATTTTTGAAATTTTTTCATTTTTTTCATTTTTGGTATTTTTTTTTATAATTTTATTGGTAAAAACGGGATTACGCGAAAACAACGACTGCAGGCACAATCAAATCGATAGATCCTCCCATACTAGAATTAAACATTGTCCTCAACGTTTTAAAAAGGGTCTCTACGTAAATCTAAGGCCGTTTATTAAGTATACACAAAGATAAACGTTAGTCGATAAGATTTGGATATCGGATTCCCAAATTGAAGCTGAGGATGTGAAGCTCTTGTGATCAAGGGACAAAACCGCGAGCACGAGAGGCTTCAAAAATCTGGGAAATCCTGGACATACAACACAAAACACAGAAAAGGAAAGAGGCGAGCCTCATCACACAACAAAACACTTATTCATTACTATATAACTACCATACTATCTACGGATTATCTAGGATAAGCTTAGGGTTTCACTCGAAGCGCTTGTTTTAGGTCACTTAGCTTGCCCAATCCCCCCTTACTAGAGTTGTCAAGGGGGTTAGAAAGGAGATGTCGGAAAACTCCCAAATTAGGTGTGTTGTCTCATGTATCAGCATCTGGCTTTTAGGAGAAGCTGTAAGGCTTTCAAGGCCCGATGTGATGAAGAAGGAGGTGATTCTCTTATAAGCAAAAGAACACCGTGATTAAAACTTTATCTTAATTATCGGATGAAAATGGAAGTACCGTATCCAATCACAGGGGATAGGGAGCCATGAATCTTTGTGGATTCGACTTCAATGCATATCCTCGGATCGTAAATCTTGTTTCTATCTCCGAAAGGAGAAGAATTATCAAGATCGGATCCGAGATCATTATGAGAGGGAATGAAGTCGAAATCCAATTGAAGGGCGGGATGGTGGACAAAATATTAGGCACATCAACGAGGATGTCTTCCACCACATCAATGGTTGAATCTCCAAAATCGGGATAATCAACATGAAATGATTCGAACTCAGGACGGGAGGTAGAATTATCGTCATCTTTTGAGTCGTAAGAGAGTCACTATCCTCGACCAGGATAGGAGATAGAGAGAAAGACTCGGTAGGATTTTCATAATTAAATTCTTCCGGAGGGCGGGGAGAAGAGTTATCGTAAAGCAAACTCTCCAAAAACAAAATATCTCCCTCCGAATCAAGGTTGACATCATCAATTCCCGGTGGAATTGAGAGGAGAAGAGTGAGTTCACCGGCTAACTTATCAAGAAGAGAATCGATCTTTTGAGAATCATTAATCGAAGTATCTTGCTGAAGCAAAGATTCTAAAAGATCAGATTCGGCATTAAAACAAGGATATTCAATTCCTGGTGGAATTAAATTGGTTTTTTCTAACACCTCATTTTGAATTAGATTCACCTCGGTAGAAACGATTTCTTCATCAAGATCAAAAAAAGGATTAGAGAAAAATTTAAAATTCTCCATTGGAACGTCCTCCTCAGAAAATGACTCATCATTCACTTGAGGACAATCATCATTGATATCGAAAAGAGGGTTAGAGAAACTAACAAGATGACTCTTGGAAAAATCATCACAAATGGGCAAATCACACACACCGTCGGAAGCATCCTCGGACTCACTTGGGTTTTGGACAAGGTTCTCAACACTAGACTTTATGAATTTGTCCGATTCCGTTTCCAGAATTGTGTCAAGATGCTTGTCCACCATTATAAGAGAGTCCATTGTTGGTGAATCGGGTGTGATTACAACACACGGAGGAAGTCCGGAAATAATGATATCTTTCAAAGGGATAGAACTTTCCTCATCATCGTCATCATCGTAGCAAACGGGAATCTTCCAATATCGAGCTTTTGCCGCTTGCTCTTCTTTAATTCGCTTTTCTTCTTCCTTCTTTTGTATATATTGACCAACCATATCACATAAGGATGTCAATTGCTCCACAAGCTCCGAGTCTTTTTCTAATATCTAACACGAGGTCTCAATTTCATAAGTCTTTGGGAAAACGACTCGGTAAACACTTACCGGTTGAACGTGTAGTATTTTTTTTGTGTATATTTTTACTTTAAATCTTTGTCCTCAAAGATTTTTAGTAATTTTCTTTATATTTTGGATATTATTAGGTATATACTTGATACGTATCACTCATCCTCCATTATAAGAGAGTCAACGGGCTCCTCGGTTGATAAAACGGGTGTGATTGCAATGGTATAGTCCTCGTCATCATCATAAGATGAGGTAGGAAAATTCCAATTCGGAGTATTAATATACTCTGCCAACTCCTCGTTTATACTTTGCAAATCTTGAACAAGTTTGCTAAGCAATTCTTGTACCTCCTCGGATTGAGCATGCTTAACTTCAAAAAAATTGTCCCAAGCCTGCGTTAAAACCTTCGGTGTTTCCCTAAAAGAAATACGATCAAACCTTTTTAAAAAGTTTTGTATTGATTCCATTAGGTCTTCACGGGCATGCAACATTTCCGCACTTGTTTCTTGACGAGGTTGATGAATGACGGGAAACTGCGGGGGTTGGGATTGGTCAAAACCGAAAGAATTAGAGTTGTAAAAATTTTGATTCATCGGTTGACATTCAAAAGTCGCATGAGGACCCCCGCAGTTTTCACAACAAAGATATTGTTGTGGAAAAGTTGGTGAAGTTTGTGGAAAAGTATCAAAGTTTTGATTGAAACACGGGTCCGGATTGTAGACAAACAGGACCTGAGGCGGACAATCGTAACCATAGTGAGCATCGTTCCCACATAACTCACAAAAATACGTATTGTACTAGGGTTGTGGAGGGTGCTAAGAAAAATCAGGAGGATTATCGAAAGAATTCAGATTTGGATCATAAGCAAATGAATTTCCAGCTCCAGAATTGCATGTCGGACAAAATTCATTTTGAAGTTTATCTCCACACCTTTCGCAATTACATTGTTGACAAACGATACCGTATATCGGACCCCCACACCAAAAACATTCACGTGGCTCGAATGTCGACATTAGAATTAAACAAATAGAGGATAAGAAAAAGAATTAAATGACAAAGAGGTTAAAGGAGATTATTTTTGGTTCTTCGATTTTTTAAACAACATATTTTATTAAAGGACAAAATGAGATCGAATAACTTAAACCGATAATCAACTTGTTTCACGGTAGCTCTCTAAAAGAAAAACGCACAAAGGAGCGGAGGAGCGGGAAAGCGCGATGCTATTAAAAACCTTCTCCTTTCGGGTCGTAGTTCTTTGGAACAACCCTCCTTATACCCCTCTTTTAGTTTGTTAATCTCTTAAAGGTGAGCCGTACATCACAAGTGACACAAAGGCAAGTTTTAAATCTTTTGTTGTTTTTAAATACTTTAGGAAAAGTATTTATGATTATTTGATAATATATTCACAAAAATAGAGAAAATAAATTATTTTTGTATTTTTATATTTTTATAACAAGAAAATAACTTCACGAGGAAGGGTCTTCAAGGCACAACAAACTTCAACTCGATAATCGTCTCACGGCCTCCCCGGCAGCGGCGCCAAAAATTGATAATTTAACCGGTTTAAATAATATAAAAGCGTTACACAACGGTTGTTAGATTTAACCGGTTTAAATAATATAAAAGCGTTATTTAGAACTGTTATATGTAAAAGCGTTGTAAATAATGTGTTATTTAAAACGGTTCTTATTATTTGTACATTATTTAGAACGGTGAAATGTAAATGTTTCAAAAAGTTTCTTTTTTCTTTGTTTTAAAACATTTCACTTCAAAGAAGCATGAATTTTCCCTCCCTTTCTCTTTTCATTTTTCATTCTCTCTTATCTATTATATAATATAACTTCACTTTTTTTTTTCATTTTGTTATCTCTACAACAACATAATGTGTTCTCTCTTTCTTTATACCCAAAAGTCCAAAACAAGTATCTGATGATTTTCATATATTTTATTTTGTAGATTGATAATTGCCTTTTTAGGGGTAATTATAATCTATATATAGTATACGTATTCCAAAAGATTTCACGAAATTACTTTTGACCAAAGTAAAATCAAAAATCTCTCGGGTCGTTTCTCGATGAGGCACGAATTTGAGAATCGAGAATCGGTTTGTGAACAATGCTTGAATAATCACAAATTGGATTGTGTTTTCTAACTCTATGGGAAAAAGCAATTAAAAGTCAATCTAAACTAAAAACGAAAGCAATTACGAAATTAAAAACGAAAACGGGTACGTAAAAATGCTACTTAAAACCTAAATTATCAAAATTTAATCCTAAAATAATTTTTTTAACTTTTTATAATCCTAACTTTACTAAAATGCCTAAACTAAGAAAAACTAGACCAAAAACAAAGTGGATTTAAGGCATAAAAACACGAAAACCGGAACGGTAATCTATCCCCGTTCGTTTAAAAAATGAACTTCTAAAATTTTTAAGCCCTACGAATGCAAAATTTACTTTATCCTAGGTGTCCTAAATGATAAAAGAAATATTTTGAAAAAAAGAATATATTTTTTTAACGGCTTCGGCTTTGACTTTGACTTTGACTTTGTCGGGGTTGACTTTGGTTGACTTTTGACTTTGACTTTTTGACTTTTAGCTTTGATTTGACTTTTGACTTTGACTTTTTGACTTCTCACGCTCTTTCAATTCCGTGCTCGGTTTTGTCGTTTTTGGCTTCGTTTTTATCCTTTTCTTAGATATCCGTTACTTGCACAATACAAATGCAAAACATACAAATACAATGTATTTTTGGTCATTTAAGTTCGTTTTCCTAGGTAAATGGTATGTGTAATTAAACACATACCATAGATCTTGAAGAACACATCATTCATTCTCTAACCACACTCAAGATTTAACATGTATTCATCATTCACTTATCTACAAGGTACTTTTAAAGAGTTTTTTTCATTTTGTATTTGTGAGTTTCTTTATTGTGTTTCATTAGATGTGGATTTATTTTTTAGTTATATTTATCGTAATTTTCTTTTGACTCTTATCTAATGCAGGATACATGTTTGATATACTCATATACAATAAGGATTTGAGGTAATAAATCTACTCACAATATCCACCAATGTTGCCATGTTGACCGCGTTAATCTTATACCCATTAAAAGATCCACAAATGATCAAAAACTAGGCATGCACTCTCTCCGATAACAAGACTCTCATAAACTCATAAGGACCAATGGCCAACAATGAACCAATAAAAAAATCAATAAATAATTGACAACATAATGCTTGACCAACATTGAACCGTTGTAAAAAAGAATTATGTTAATGGGGCTAGACATTAAAGTGATAGTATGCTTGACCAACAATGAAACTTTATCAAACCTTTTTTAATGCTTGAGAGCCTTTTACAACGGTTTAATACGCATGTTGTAAAAGATTCATTATTTAAAATGGTTATAAACCGTTCTAAAAAAACAACCCCATTATTTACTACCCTATATTATAGAACGGTCCAAAACCATTTTAAACAATGCAAAATAACCATTTTAAAATATAGTTTGTGTACTAGTGTATTATCAATCACAGGATCACTAACAGTTGGTTCATTAGAAATAGAAAGATTTTGCTCAAGAAGAATAGCAGAGGGCTTAAAAGCAAGTAAACCCAAATCAGACAAAAGATCTAAGGAATACTTTCTTTGAGACAGGTAATTACCATTATCAGTATCCAAAACTTTAATTCCCAAAAAGTATTTATGTTTACCGAGCTCCTTAATCATAAATCTTGTTCTAAGAAAGTCTTTAAACTTTTAATTTCTTGTATATTACTTCCAGTAACTATAATATCACCCACACAGACAAGGAGAACTAAGAAATCATTATTACTGGTTTTAGTAAACAAATAATATTTTTTTTTACTTTGGCTAAAACCATTTTTAACTAAAGCTTGAGACAACTTAGCATTTCACTGTCTAGGTGCCTTCTTTAGCCATACAAAGACTTTTTAAGTCTACAAACCCTTTTATACCCATACTTAAGGAACCATCAAGTAATGACATATAAATGGTTTCATCAAGATCACCATATAAAAGGCATTGTTAATGTCAAGTTGATATAAAGGCCAATTTTTTCAAACAACAAGATTAATAAGAAATCTCACAGTAATAATTTTCCTAATTAGAGAAAAAGTATTTTAAAAATCTATTCCTTCTTTTTGATTAAACCCTTGAGCTACAAGTCTGGTCTTATATCTTTCTATCTCACTATTAGATTTATATTTGATCTTGCAAACCCGTTTATTGCCTATAGCTTTTCTATCAATAGGTAAATCAGTAATATCCTAAGTATCATTATCATATAGAGCATTCATTTCTTTATTCATTGCCTCAATCCAGTGCTTCTCCTTACATGCTTGCCAATAAGTTTTTGGTTCAAAAGCTTTATTTAATTCAGTTGTAAAATAATAATTCTCAGAATTAAGATTTGCATAGCCAACATATCTTTCAAGACCATATTTACTTGTTTGGAAAAACAGAAGATCTTTCAAACATTCTCACAGGTTGATTAATAACATTTTGATTATGCTTTGTGTTAGGAATTTCTGCAACATCACCCTCAGACATTGCATAATCTTTCTCAAAAGTTGCAGCCATCTCATTCTCACTAGTAGAACCATTGGAACCTTGACTGCTTTTATTAACCTCAAAATTAGATTTAATCTTAAAAGGAAACATATTTTCAAAAATCTTAACATCTTTAGAAATTAAAAATTGTTTCCTCTTAAGACTAAACAACTTATACCATTTTAAAAAAAAGAATACCCAATCAGAACACATTTTTCTGCCTTGCTACTAAACTTATCATGATTATTAAGTATAGTAGCAAAACAGAGACACCCAAAAACCCTTAAATGTTTTAAAGAAGATTTCTTATTAAAGACAAGATGATAAGGAGATTTTCCTTTCAGCATAGAACTGGGCGACCTGTTAATTAAATAACATGCACTAAGAATACATTCAGACCATAAGTTCAAAGGAATTCCCTCAGAAACATAAATGATCTGGCAACATTAAGCAAACAGCCATGTTTCATTTTCACAATCCCATTTTGTTGTGAGTGTAAGAACAAGAATTTTGATGTATTATGCCATTATTCACTGAATGTTAGAAATTAAGAAAAGACTCGGTCACTTCCATAATTATATTCGTAGCTCGTAGTCAATCGGTGTGTAGAAGTTAAGCTAACCGGTCAACATAAGGCCTTCTTTATGTTGACCACGCCCCTATGTAACTATAAATACCCACTCTTTCCATGGAGAGGGTGTTGGTCATTTGGATAATATCATTTTACATGTTTCTTTCTCTCTGTAAGTGATCAATCACTCCTCACTTTCTCTCTATAGATTTTCTCTATACTTTCTCATGTGTTATGTGATTTAATATTCTACAATTGGTAACAGTCGCCATGGGGTGATATCGTGTGATTTGTGTGCATTTTTTACTTGTTAAACTCGTTTTTTAGGTGTCGTGTACGAAAATTTAAAATCTAAGATTTTGCTTTTTACAACATTAAAGTTTGTGTTTTAAAGATACATCTAGCCTAGATATAGTTTGTTCTATAAAAGATTTCTAGAAAAAACGTTAGAAAGGGTGTTTTTAGGTGATTTTAGTGTTTTTGTTTCGTGACTCGTTTGTGTGAAATGTGTAATATTTGAATCGTGCGAAATATGTTTTGCTGTGCAAAATAGGTTTGAGTTTTATTTGTGCGAAATAAGATATATTGTGCGAAACAGGTTTAATCAAACGAAATAAGTTATCTGTGCGAAACAAAACTCTGCCATTTTTTTAGACTTATTGTGCGAAACAAGTTGTGCGAAATATTACACAGGAACAAGTTGTGCGAAATATTACAAAGGAACTAGTTGTACGAAATATTACAGTGGTTTACTTGTGCAAAATGTTACATATACTTGTTTGTGCGAAACATTAAACAAAAACATATTTGTGAGAATTATTACAATTTTTAGGAAAATGTTATTTTCAATGGTTTGTCTTGACTTTGTAAAATCCCGCGAAATACTTAGCTATTTTTTTGGTTTAATCAAGATTTGTAAAATCCTGTGAAATGCCAATCTTAATCACCTTCAACAACAACTCTTTAACACAATTCTCCTTTATTACTGAACGATCCAACTTTATCATTTCACATAACAGTCACTTGAAAATAACTACATTGGCAGAACACATGATTGTGGCAGGGGCTGATAATCATCTTCCTATGCTTGAAAAGACAATGTATACCTCTTAGTCGAGTTGTATGTGTCTTTACATAAAAGGAAAGGAAAACGGTAGAATGATACTTAACTCAATTTACAACGGTCCACTTGTTTATGGTACTATTGAAGAGGATGGTGTTACTCGGCCTAAGAAGTATGAAGAACTCACGGATGCAGAAAAGCTTCAAGATGATTAAGATGTTAAAGCAAAAAACATTATTTTTTAAGGTCTTCCTTTAGAAGTGTAATCTCTTGTCAACCATCACCAAGTTGCTAAAGAAATTTAGGATCGAGGTAAGTTACTCATGCAAGGAACCGAACTGTCATACCAAGAACGTGAGTGCAAGTTGTACAATGAATTTGATAGGTTTTCTTCGGTAAAGGGTGAGTTACTTAATGAGTATTACTTGCGGTTTGCTTAACTCATGAATGATATGCACATTATTGGAATGATAATGCAACAGGTCCAAGTCAATACTAAGATTCTGAACACTCTTCCACCTGAGTGGAGTAAGTTTGCGACTGATGTAAAGTTAGCAAGGAACATGCATACAAACAACTATGATCAGCTTTATACATATCTTAGTCAACACGAGGCACATGCTACTGAAGTCTTCTTAATGCGTGAAAGGTTTCCTGATCCACTTGCCTTGATTGCTAACAATCCTCACATCCCTTCACATCAAACCAACCATCAATCTTAGTACACTCTAACTCACTATCAGCAACAAGCATCACCAGTTGCTCAACAATACTACCCTTCTTAATAACATTCACAGTCTTATGAAGCACCATCTCATTACCAACAGTATAAGCCTCCAACAATTCCCCAACAACCATCAATTCCACACACTGTTTATCCATCTCCTGCAATGTCACAACAACGACAAGGTGAGTTTCCCCAGCTAGACTCAGGTCTTGTAATTCCATCATTTCTACCGGGTGATGATCTAATTACTATCTTGAACAAAGCTATGCCATTTCTAACCACCGCAATTACATCACGTTTTCCTTCAACCAAAAACAAAATCAGAACATCTTCTAATCCAAGAAACCAGGCTACCATTCAAAATGGTAGGGTAATAGTCTAGCAAGTTTAGGGGAGACATGGTTTGAGTTTTGCTAGTATGAGGTCAAAGAGAAATGCAACAAGCTCAGTGATAAACAAAAATAGTAGGAATAATGCAGCAATTCAAGAAAGGGTTGTCAGGTGTTACAATTTTCAATGAGAAGGGCATATGGCAAGGCAGTGCACTCAGCCAAATAGGCCAAGGAACTCGGCATGGTTCAAGGAGAAAATACTACTATTTCAAGCACAGGAAGCTGGTCAGGTGTTAGATGAGGAGCAGTTAGCATTCTTAGCAGATCCAAGAGTTGTAGAAAGCCAAGATACTCAGACAACAATCATTCATAATGTTTCTTTCCAAACTGATGATCTTGATGCTTTTGACTCAGACTGTGATGAAGCACCATGTGCCAAGGCAGTTCTTATGGCTAATCTCTCAAGTTATGACTCAAATGTTATATCCGAGGTACCAATCTCAAAAACTATTCAACATAATTCTGTCTTTAATAATGATGTTCAAGGGAAGTACTATTTTGAACAACCCACTTTTGATCCCGCTTTAGATATTGAAATTACAAGTGATAGCAATATCATCTCATATGCTCAATATTTAAAAGAGACTAAAAGTGTAGCTGTTCAAAATAATACTTCAATTGAACAACAAAATGTTGTGATATTGTCGGTCTTTGAAGAGATAAATAATTTAGTTGCTAAATGTAATGCGGAGAATAATCAAAATAAGAATGTGAATGAGTCTTTAACTGCTGAGCTAGAAAGATACTCCTTCCGCCCCATATTAAATGTCCACTTTTGACTTTTGAAGTTTTTTTTTTAACTTTGACCTTAAATATATTTGTTTTTGTTATGTAATACTTGATGAAAGTTATACCAATAAAAAATACATTTAAAACCGAATCTATTCATATATTTTGAATCAAGTATTACATAAAAGTTATAAAAAAGACTTTAAAAAGTCAAAGTAGACATTTAATATGGGACAGAGGGAGTATAAGGAAAGGGTAAAACTGTTTGAAGAAAGGCAAAAGGTTGATTTAAACGATCGTGAAAAATACATTGAGACACAAATGAATGATATGATTCTTAACAGGAATGCAAAGTTTGCTGTTTTTCAAAAAGAGATTGACTCATTGATATTTAGTCTTTTAAAAAATGTCAAAGGCAATGAATCTTTGTTGACAAAATTTGATGTTTTGAAAACTCAATCCAAAGAAAAAGAAAATAAATACATCAAAAAGGAGATAGATTTCGAAAAGAAGACTAAAGAACTGGAAAACATTATTTTCAAAGTGGGTCAATCTGCGCAAACAATGCATATGCTAACGAAACCACAAGATTTCTACGATGACACTCATAAACAAGCTCTTGGGTATCAAAATCCTTTTTATCTCAAAAAAGCTCAGCGGATAAAGCCAACGTTGTATGATGGTGTTGTGATATCTAGGAAACATGATGTGATTTATATGGTTGATTCTGAAGAGACATTGATTTTAGCTGAAGAGAGTCGATACAAAATGATTGAAAAACAAAATGATCCAATTTTGAAAGAGAAAAAAGTTAACATTTCTCCAATTAATTATTCAGAATTAAATAAATTATTCGAACATTTTCAAAATCATTTTGTTCCACAAAAAGAATTGTTTGCAGAACTAGCTTTTTGGTTACCGATTTCAAACCCAATGTCTGAACAACTTGTTGTTCAATCTACACCAGTTAAGATAGAGGTTCCTAGTGAACTTCCAAAGGTCAGTTTTGTAAATAAATTTTTTCAAAAACTAAAAAATCACCTTTCCAAATCTTACAAGGTGGTGAAAGAAAGTATAACACCCCCATTTTTACATATAGCAGCGAAAGCTAATCTGGGGTATTATTTCATAGTACAACAGTCATAATCATAGAAAACGAATCAAAAAGAGACATTTTTAAAAGATAAGCTATCATTCATTTATTCATCAGAGTTTTTATAAAAGTTAGGTCCCAACATATAAAAACATAAAGTTTGAATGATAACAGTTTAGCCATCTTCAAGTCCGCGCCACTCCGTGCCATAAGTTGCTTAATTATGTGAGACAAGCATGCTAAAAAGTCAACCCAAAGGTTGAGTGAAAATCATAGGTTTAAGTAAAGTAGTTTGAATACAAGTTCAATAGTGGGTTACGTTGTTATACACCCATAGATTGTAATAATTGCAACACATACAATTATCATGAAAAATAGTATTATTGCCCTAAGCTCATGACACCGAAGCATTAGGTTAATCAACAACCACAAATAATTGCCCCAACGGGTATCTTTGCCAAAACACCGAAAGTTATCAAATGTGTGCTATTGGTTTACCGATCATTATAGGTACCCAACGGGGATCCATTCCCAAAATAGATCATTCACGCATTCGCGCTTGCCCCCCCCCCCCCGCCACCCCGATGAGTAATTAACGGTTCATGATAGTGGGGACTTAATGGCAAAAGTAGGGACTTAGGCAATAATGTATCAGGATAGCATACAAAAAAAACTTGCATTCATGGTTTATAGCATGTATCCCCTCGCGGGTTTATGAAACATTTAAAAGATTGATGCAGGCTATGAGCCCACTCACCTAGTGAGTACATGGAGAAAAAAAATATGATTCTTGGCAAAAGTATATGAAAAATTGAAATGAACGACATCGTCTCACAACCTGGGTAATAAAATCAAGTCTAAGTTTTATATTTGATAAGTTTATATTCAAAATGAATATCAATTTGATTGGATTTATTATGGTAATATTGTATCACTGTTTGGGCCATCATAATTCAGAGGTCATGTAGTAAACAATTTGAGTAGTCCCCACCCAGGACACTTTAAATCGTAAATCCAGCAAACTCGTCAAAACGTATACCCAAATGAAACCCCGTACATGAAGCTCCCTAGTAATGTGATACATTATAGTTTTAAGTTTCTTCAAAAGCTAGAATAATTTATATATATTTTTATAATTAATATAAAAATATAATATATATAATTTTAGTAAAATTGGCAATAAATACCCATAGTTTAATGAACTTTACAATTAGTCCATTATAAAATAAAGTATATATAATTTAAACCTTTAACTTTGAAACTTGGCAAAATAGGTCCTTATAGTTATAACTTTAAGAAAATGACATTTTCAGCCCCTTTAGTTATAAATTTCAGAAAGTTACGATATATACCCCTATGCATGGAAACTTTTGCAAAACAAGTCCAAAAAGCCATGCAAGGTTATTTTAAGATTCTAAATGATATTTGCAGGTTATAGCTTATTAGTATAAGCTAAAATAAGATGTTTTAACGTAACAAAAGTTTAGAAAAAAATACGTTAGCTAGAAAAAATTTTCAAAAACGGTCGTTTATTATATGGTTTAAATAAAAACACATGGGTTTGAGGATTCAAAGCTTCAAACAAGAGTTCATACATGATATTAAGAGTATTATGAACATTATTGTACATAATATAAGCTTATGGAACAAGATCTTAGGCTTACTTGAGCTAAAATGGGTCAAAATGGGGTTTTCGGGTTCGTACGCCTAGTAACGACTTCAAGGCTTTGTTTTTCTTGATTCTTGGCTTCTATTATGAGCTTAGGGACTTCTATTGATCTTCTATTGCTGCTATGGAAGGCTAGAATTCCATTTGAGGGTATGAGATGAGATGTGTGGGATGAAATGAAAAGGGTGCTTGGTTCGTGTATTTATAGGCTCAAAACCCTTAGTTCTTAAGTTTTCTTGTTATCTAAGGGATTGATAAGTGTCTAGGCTAGTTAAGGTGACTAAGAGGGGCTAGTAGGATGAGTATTATAAGCTAGAAACTAGCCATGAAGTGTTGGAAAGGTGTTTGGAGGCCACGACTAAAATGGAAACAAAGGAGGTACAAGCAACTTGTAAGGTGCTTATAAGGCTACTTGGTTAGCTTCTTGTGATTTTCATAGAGGTTCTTAAGGTGCTTGGTTCTTAAAAGTAGGTCGAAAATGAAAGAAAAGGGTGGTCGGTTCATATTATTCCGGGTTAACGGTTAGGGTTTTTAATTTCATTTAGGTTAGGGTTAGGATAGATTAAGTTTAGATTAGTGTTAGATTAATAGTTTAGTGTTATGGTAATTATGGATTATGGCTTATGGATTAAGTTTTAGGGTTTAGTTTTAAGGTTTAGGGTTTTAGAATGAAATTAGGGTTTTTAGGGTTTCATTAGGGTTTTTAGGGTTTTAGATTAGGGTTTAGGATGATTTAGGGTTTAGGTTTTAGGGTTTAGAAGTTGTACATTGAGTATAGTACCTTGTACTAAAGAGGTGGTACAAAATCTAGAATGAAAACGATGGTAAAACGGCTATTTTGAATGTCATGCTTAATGAACTTGTACATTATGCTTAAATGAGTTGTACATTGTTTTTAAAGGGTAAAGTTATTCAAATTTTATGTTATGATACTTGTATAAATGCCTTGAATACTTGTACATTCATCTTATATGTATACATTACATATAATTAGGGTTTTGATATAAACGTTTAACGTTTAAAGCCTGTTTTGATATAACGTTGTTAAATGAATATCGTTTTTTGTAAAAATGATATTAGGGCATATTCTTGACATATTAGGATGTTTACATGATATAAACATAGATATAGATGGCATAGGTAGGTTGCGTGAGCTCGTTTACTTTAGAGATGCAAGTTATGTTGCATAATGAGATAAAGTGAAAATTTTCCCAATAAAAAAGTGGTATTTATATAATAGATGGATAGTACATTGCATCTAATTTAATAGATGGATATTACATTGATGAAAATTGCGGGTTGTTATAGTCCCCCATCCTTACAGAAATCTCGTCCCAGGATTTAATTGGACGATGAAGTGATGTTTGAAAACAGATGTGGATATTTGGCACGAATTTCATCTTCGCGTTCCCATGTAAATTATGGTCCTCTTTTAGAGTTCCATCGTACTTTGATTATAGGAATATGACTTTGTCTTAGTTGCTTAATTTCTCAATCCATAATTTCCACTGGTTCTTCCACAAAGTTGAATTTGTCATCAAGTCGAAGTTCTTTCATTGGAATGACGAGAGATTCGTCAGATGAGCATTTCTTTAGATTAGAAACATGGAAAGTATTGTGAACATTACTGAGTTCTTCGGGAAGCTCAAGTTTGTAGGCCACTGGGCCAATCCGTTCAAGGATTTAAATGGTCTAATGTACCAAGGGTTAAGCTTTCCTCGTTTTCCAAAATGAATGACTCCTTTTCGAGGTGATACTTTTAACATAACACGATCTCCAACTTGAAATTCTAAAGGCTTTTACCTTACATTGGCGTAACTTCTTTGCCGATCTCTTGCAGCTTACAAGCGTTGTCGAATTTGCACAATCTTTTCAGTGGTTTCATGGATTATTTCTTGTCCCGTGAGTTGAACATCTCTAACTTCGGCCCAACAAACAGGTGATCTGCACTTTTGACCATAAAGTGCCTCAAATGGTGCTGCCTTAATACTGGCATGGTAACTGTTGTTATAAGAGAATTCTACCAATGGTAAGTGTTTTTCCCATCCTTTTCTAAAGTCTATGACACAGGCTCGAAGCATGTCTTCGAGTGTTTGGATGGTTCTTTTACTTTGTCCATCGGTTTCAGGATGATATGACGTACTCATGTCTAATTGAGTACCCAAAGCACTTTGCAATGATTGCCAAAATATGGATGTGAAATGACTGTCACGATCCGAGATGATGGATATTGGTACGCCATGCCGTGAGACTATTTCTTTGATGTACAACCTTGTAAGGGTTTCTGTGCTATCTGTCTCTCGGGTAGTGATGAAATGTGCGAATTTTGTAAGGCAATCTACAATGACCTAAATTGTGTCATGTCTGTTTGATGTTTTGGGAAGTTTTTTGACGAAATCCATTGTTATTCTTTCCCATTTCCACATAGGAATCTCTGGTTGTACCAGTAAGCCGGATGACTTCTGACATTCTGCCTTAACTCTAGAACATGTCAAATATTTGCCAACATATTCAGCGATGATTGCCTTCATGTTAGGCCACCAATAGAGTTTCTTTAGATCTTGATACATTTTGTCAGAACCCGGGTGGATGGAATATTTCGATTTATGAGACTAAGGCATGATTAAGTCTCTCAAACCACTGAAGAGTGGTAACCAACTTCGATTCTTGATACAACGAGTTCCATCAGGATGTATTTCAAATGATTTGTCCATTCCTCGTAGGTTTTCGGCTTTGATGTTTTCTTCTTTGATTGCCTCGGTTTGAGCTTCGAGGATTTGAGTTGGTAACTTTGGGTGAAGGGTCATAATCAATGATCTAACTCAGAGTGGTTCCTTCCGTCTTAAGGCATCTGCTATAATATTTGACTTTCCATGATGGTAGCGAATCTCACAATCGTAATCTGCAAGCAATTCTAACCAACGACGTTGCCTCATGTTTAACTCTTTCTGATGAAGAATATGTTGAAGGCTTTTGTGATCAGTGAAAACTGTACACTTTATACCGTATAGATAGTGTCTTCAGATTTTAAGAGCGAATACTACTACTCCTAATTCAAGATCATGAGTGGTATAGTTTTCTTCGTAAGTCTTGAGTTGTTGGGACGCATAATAACTTTTTCTTTTTGCATTAATACTGCTCCTAAACCTTGAAGAGATGCATCATAGTAAATGACAAAGTCATCGTTTCCTTCTGGTAATGCTAAGATTTGTGCTTCACAAAGTTTTTGTTTTAACAATTAAAAATCCGACTCTTGGTATTCGTCCCAGATATACTTTTTGTTTTTTTGGGTTAATTTGGTTAAAGGCTTTGTAATCTTCGAAAAACCTTGGATGAATCTTCGATAGTAGCCGACAAGTCCTAAGAATTGGCGTACTTCTGTGGGTGTAGTAGGAGATGCCCAATTCTTAACTGCTTCAATCTTGGCGGGATCAACATGAAGTCCTTGACTATCAATTAAGTGTCCAAGAAATTGCATGATATGAATCCAGAAATTACACTTGGAGAACTTGGCATAAATTCTAAGATTATTCTCGGATGATTTGCGTGTTCTTCTTCGTTATAAGAGTAGATAAGAATATCATCAATAAACACTATTATGAATTTATCCAAATATGGTTTGCACACATGGTTCATGAGATCCATGAATACTGTAGGTGCGTTAGTTAAACCAAATGGCATTACTTGAAATTCATAGTGTCCATATCTTGCTCTGAAAGCAGTCTTAGGAATATCTTCATCCCTTACTCTCAGTTGATGATAACCTAATCTTAAGTCAATTTTCGAGTAAACACTTGAACCTTGAAGTTGGTCGAATAAGTCATCGATCCTGGGTAATGGGTAACGATTTTTGAATTAGGGTTTAGGTTTAAGGTTTAAAATTCATACATTAAGTGCTTGTACCTTGTGTTAAAGTGGTGGTAAGAAACTAGAATGAATTTGGAGGTAAAATGACCTAGTTTGACTTTCTTGCATTATTAACTTATACATTGAGCTTTAGAAAGTTATAACTTGATTCAAAAGGGAAAAGATATTCAAATGTTGTGTATTGATGCTTGTATATATGCTTTAAAGACTTGTACATTCATTTTATATGTATACATTACATATAATTAGGGTTTTGATATAAATGTTAACGTTTAATGCTTGTTTTGAAATAACGTTTTGAAAAGTACGTTAAATAGATAATGTACTTGGTAAAATGATATTAAGATATAGACTTGTACATATTAAGATGTTTTACAGATGTAAACCATAGATAGAGATTGGCATTGGTAGAGGTTGCGTGAGCTCATTTACTTTAGTTCTGCAAGTTAACGGTGCATAAGGATATAAAGCAAAAATTTCCCTATAAAAAGGTGGTATATATTTAATAGATGGATATTACAGTGCATCTAATTTAATAGATGGATAATTACATTGATGAAAATTGCGGGTTGTTATAACATTGTACAATGTTTGAAGCTACCTACTAAAAAACATCCAAACCCGTATCGTATTGGGTGGATTAAATCAGTTGGTGAAATTAATGTCACCGAACGATGCAAGGTCCCTTTTACTATCGGGAAGTATAAGGACGAGGTTGTATGTGACATTGTTGACATGAATGCTTGCCATATTCTCCTTGGGAGACCATAGGAGTTTGATGTAAATGCGACTCACAAAGGTAAGGATAATACTTACTCGTTTCGAGTTAATGGAGTT
Organism: Tanacetum coccineum; assembly: GCA_026074375.1. Classification (NCBI taxonomy): domain Eukaryota; kingdom Viridiplantae; phylum Streptophyta; class Magnoliopsida; order Asterales; family Asteraceae; genus Tanacetum; species Tanacetum coccineum. The sequence continues at coordinate 38,987 of BQNB010026751.1, read as the reverse complement.
AAAAAGATTCTGGTACCATTAATTGAAAACTCCAAACCCAAAGTCATGGAAGAAAAGCGAAACAATATGATGATTATGAGTCATTAAGATTTTAAAGATGAGATTAAAGGTGAGTCGGTGATATATGCGGTTGTTGCAAGAGGAATGATACAAGAAGGTATTTCAAACAAGATTCCAGAAAAGTTGTTACCTTTGATAGAAGAATTTCAATCACTCATTCCTGATGAATTACCCTCAGGTTTACCACCGATGCGTAACATTCAACATTAAATTGATCTTGTTCCGGGAGCTAGTCTTCCTAACTTACTTCACTACAGAATGAGCCCGAAAGAGAATTTAATCTTACATGATCAAGTTGAAGACTTATTGAGGAAAGGTCTAATTCAGGAAAGCATGAGCCTTTGCACCATTCCAGCTTTATTAGTTCTAAAAAAAGATGGTAGTTGGCGAATGTGTGTGGATAGTCGGACAATTAATAAGATAACTATTGCATATCATTTCCCGATTCCACGCCTTGATGATACGCTAGATATTTTGGAAGGGTCAAAGATATTTTCAAAGATTGATTTACGCAGTGGTTATCACCAAATCCGGATTCGACCAGGTGACGAGTGGAAAACGGCGTTTAAGACTAAGGATGGTCTCTACGAATGGTTGGTCATGCCTTTTGGACTATCAAATGCTCCGAGTACCTTTTCTCATTTAATGAATCAGGTATTGAAGCCATTTATCAGTTTTTTTTTTTATTTTTTTTTTTTTTTTTTTTTTTTTTTTTTTTTTTTTTTTTGTTTTTTTTTTTTTTTTTTTTTTTTTTTTTTTTTTTTTTTCAATTTTATAGTTTATTTTGATGAAATACACATTATAGCAAGTCCGAAAAGGAGCCATCTTAGAACACTTACGGAATTTTCTCATTGACTTATCTCAAATAAGTGTATACAACTTAAGAAATGGCAATTTCTTAACCTGAATGAAGTTATTGTATTCTTGGGTTTTGTAATCACTTCTCATGGTATTCGAGTTGATGAAGATAAGGTTCGGGCAATTAGAGAATGGCCTAAACCACAAGGTATTAGTAACGTGCAAAGTTTCCATGGTCTTGCAACTTTCTATCGAAGGTTCATTAGGAACTTTAGCATAATAATGGCACCAATCACTCAGTGCATGAAGAAAGGCAAGCTTGAGTGGGGTAAAGAGGCTGATGAGAGTTTTGCACAAATTAAAGAAAAACTAACAAGTGCACCACTTTTAGTTTTGCCAAATTTTGATAAACTTTTCACGTTGGAGTGTGATGCGTCTATTGTTGGAATTGGTGCCGTTTTATCACAAGACGGAAAACCCATAGCTTTCTTTAGTGAAAAGCTTAGTGAAGCCCGACAAAAGTGGTCAACGTACGAGTTAGAGTTCTATGCTATTTACCAATCAATTCACCATTGGGAACAATACTTATTTCATTGTGAGTTCGTAATCTATACTGATCACGAGGCCTTGAAGTACTTCAACAGCTAACAAAAAAATGAACAAAATTCATAGGAGATGGATCACTTATCTTCAACGTTTTAAACTTTCGTTTTGAAGCATAAAGCTGTGAACAAAACAATAATTGCCAATACTTTAGTCGACGGGCTAAAGTTCTAGTAACATTGAAGACAGAAGTTATAGGGTTTGAACACTTGAAAGATCTATATGCTGAGGATGATGATTTTAAGCAGTTTTGGGAGAATAAAATAGTACAACCATATGTAAAACTTGATGGGTATTTATTTTATAATGACCGTTTGTGTATCTCTCGTAACATCACAAGAGAAAAATTAATTAAAGAGTTGCCTGGAGGAGGCGGTCTTGAGACATTTACGGACTGACAAGACTCTCGCGTATTGTTGAGGAGCGTTATTATTGGCCACAATTGAGACGAGATGTTGGTAAGTTCGTTGCTAAGTGCCTTATTTGTCAAACTGCTAAGGGTCATTCACAAAACACCGGGTTATACACACCGCTACCTATTCCCGAGGGCCCTTGGAGGACGATCTACGATGGATTTAGTTAGGGATTCTTCCCACAAGTAGGGGATGTGAGTACATGTTGTATTCGTATGTATCGTATTCCAAAATGTTCCACATTTATTCCTTGCAAAAGACACAGATGACGCATCTAATGTTGCTTTTTTATTTTTCGAGAATAGTACGTCGAGCATGTAATTCCCTTCTATCAATCAACATCTGATCGTGACACCAAGTTTCTTAGTCATTTTTAGAGGACTCTTTGGCATTTGTTTAAAACTGAGTTGAATTATAGTACATCTTTCCACCCTCAAACAAATGGTCAGACGGAAGTTGTGTACAAAACGCTTAGAAATGTGATAAGATGTCTTTGTGGTGATCGACCAAAACAGTGGGATCAATTTCTTGCACCAGCAGAATTCGCTTTCAATAATATGGTGAATAGATCCACGGGCAAGACGCCATTCCAGATTGTGTACCAATGTCCACCAAAGCAAGCTATTGATCTAGTTCAGCTACCTGCACTACTAGGTCATAGCATCGCCGCGCAGAACATGGCTGAAAGAATAGAAGCCGTACAAGCTGAAGTGAAACAAAAACTTGATTCTTCTAATGAAAAATACAAAGTACAAAGTGACAAGCATCGTAGGATGAAGACATTTTCAGTTGGAGATCAAGTAATGGTTCACTTAAGAAAAGAGAGGTTTCCTGTCGGGACGTACAACAAGCTCAAGATGCGGAAAATAGGTCCCTGCAAAGTGCTTCAGAAAATCAATGATAATGCATATGTCATTGATCTACCTGAACACCTTTCTATTTCTCTGACTTTCAATGTTGCAGACCTGTCCAAATTTAATCCAGATGTTCCTTTATATCCTGGTGACAACTCGTGGACGAGTTTTCAAGAAGGAGAAATTATGGGTGACTGATGCAGCGAAAGTTATCAGATTTTAGGGACACGAGCTTATATCCAGTGATTACTTATGTTTTTATTCATTAGGAAAATTAGGGGAGTCTTTATTTTTTAGGAGGTTATCTGATATTACTTATCAGATTAGGACTAGGATTCCTAATTCTATTAGGATTACTATTTTTCTATTATAAATAGGGGATCAATTTAGGAGTCTGTTATGTTATTTTCCCATCAATTTGATATTAATAAAAAGAGTCGAGAATAGTTTTTCTCAAACCCTCCGATCCAGTAAACCATATTACTCCCCACAAAGTCTAACAATACTTAAATTGTATATAACCCGTAGCTTAACGCTACATCAGATCGTGATCTCTTTAATCTTAAGCTTATATTGCAATCTTATTATGTCTTATCTTGTCAGTTTTGCTTATCAATCTTAGATTATATAATCATATCGGTATAGGTCGAAAGACCCGTTAGGATCTATTGTGGTTTGAAAGAAATGCTAAGAACTTTATCGTCTGTGTTGAGAAATCCACTTTCGTAAACTGATAAACAAAATAAGCTTTGATATAATAAGTTACTGGACTATTTGAGTGACACATTGGTTAGTTCAACCAATTATAAGTCTTTAGTTAATCAAGTTATTTTGTGAAAAACAATTTCTTACGAGAAATCTTTTGATAAATTTAAGGTTCCATTTTCAAGGTTTAATCCATTTCCAATCACTTATGAATTATGTCAACTATCCGAGTAGTCCATCTTTATATGCACTTGAACAAAAAAGTTATTTACAAAATTGTTAAGTCCTATTTTCTTCTGAATATATTAAATACTACTCAAATCCCTGTGACGACCTTGTATTACTAAAAATCTTATACACCTACGTGGGTGATACTTTTACCCGAGTGTTAACCTAAAATAACAAATTTGGGTAATTGTCAGTCATTATAAATTAAAAGCTTTTGGAAATACACCACTAGGTAATCTCCCCTTAATGATTGTATGAGCATTACATCACTACTATATCTTTCTTCTTACAAAAACAACTCCAAGAATAAGAGATGGGGTTTTAGATTCAATGATTCTAAGATTGAGTTGAGTTTAAGAACTTTTTCAATTAAGAACGAGGGCGGAACCTCGGGTGGTGGGTTGGTGTTATCCATTTAGAAGGCTGTTTTGAAAACAATTTTACGAACAAAAACACAAAGAAAAGATAGACTACAAGAAAGCTAATTAGACAAAAAATAAAATCTTACTCGAAAGGATTCTAGTAAGTAGATCTAAGCTAAATAAAATTGGAACCTAAACTAGTTGCTATTCCCGCAACACGTCGGCCAAAAAACTGATGAGGATGTGTGAAGACTTCACTGAAGCTATTAACAACTCCCTAGGAAGGGTATCTAACTGTTGTAGTGTAGGATAGGCAAGACACGGGGGTTGTTATCGTTCTCTAGGGCAATAGGCGTTAGTAAAGGTCCTAATTGAATGTAGCTAAGAACTAGAGTTTGAGAGAAGATTATTTTTTGTGTTTTAATAATTTATGAAAGTAAGTAAAATCTTGGGTTTTAAAGGTGGGTTATTTTAAACTACTAATTAGAACTAAATTAAACTAACTAAGATTAGGGGAATTCGTATGATGAGAGAATAGTGTTTACTTAATCATGAAGATCCTTATGTAAGCTTCTCCCAACTCTATTGCCTTGTCACACTTGTGATGTATATGTAGTGGTAATATTCTAATGCATGGCAAATTACACGAAAACACCATCTACAAAATAACTAACTAGAGCAACGCACAAGTAAGGTAGTATGACGACTATTACAAGGCCCTTAGTCTAGATAAACGCGTTTGTATTAATACCTAAAAGGGATCATCCACACACGAGTAAGGTAGTATAAAGACTATTACCAGTTGAATCCTTTCTATGCAATCATGTCTCCCAAGATCTTATGATAAGGGACTAAACATGCACATACATCAACAAGAGACAACAAAGTTAAGATCTACATACCAATTCACATACAATCATAAGCAAACACTTAGAAGATCTAGCTAGCATTACAAGACAAGGATCACAATTTATATCAAATAATAAGACACATTGAAAGATAAAAGATAAAAGAACTTCACTATGATGAATCAAGCAACTAGGGATAGTATAGAAGGTTGGGAAACCCTAAAATACTCCCCAAAATCTGGTACACCTTGTTCTCCCATGAACTAAACCCTAATTTCTTCTATCAAAAGTGTATATAAAAAACATAGAATTAAGTTTGTATATATAGAATTCAGGCCCACGACGTCATCGCCATTCTAGACCCGTCGCAAAGCTAGGGTTTTCTTTGGTCATCAAACTTGACGGAATTTATCCAGAACGCTTTTTTTTCTCTATGATTCAGGATGGCATCTCACTTGAGTTCCAACGCGGTTGTGAATATTCAGACGCGCATTCCAAGTTAGGTCTTGTATCTCATCAATCTCACAATAGCCCGGTTAGCTACTTGTCCAGTTTTCTCCCAAATTGACCCAAATCATGTGTATTTCCCACCAATGTCTTCCAAATAGCTAAAAAAAATCAAAAAAGAAATGGATTAATCACATATTTAATAAATTTGCATTATTATAAGGGTAAAAGATGAACCCTGAAAAAGTGTATAAAATTACACCTTATCAGTTTCACAAGACATACAGGATCAACTGAATACTGAAGCTGAAGTTGTTCAGATAATTCTCACATGGATAGATAATGATATCTACTCTACAGTTGATGCTTGTCCAAATGCATGTGAGATGTGAAAAGCCATTAAAAGGTTGAAACAAGATGAATCAATCAATGTTCAAGATCTTGAAACCAATTTGTATTGGGAGTTTGGAAAATTTACATCACGAGATGGTGAATCACTTAAATCGTATTACTCAAGGTTATACAAAATGATGAATAAGCTTGTCAGAAATAAGTGTAATGTTACCAATCATCAAGTGAATGTTTAGTTCTTACTTCAACTACAACCAAAATGGAAAAGGTTTGTGACACTTGTTAAGCAGAGTTAAGAGTTAAAGACTGTCTCCTATCATAAACTTTATGACATCCTGAAGCAACACCAGCACGAATTCGACGAGATAATAGCTAAAAGACAAGAACGTACAGCTAATCCACTTGCACTTGTTGCTCAACAACAACCAGCTTACCATCCTCAAAACCATCCTACCCACTACACAAAAAAATCCTCAACTAGATCACAACAAGCAGCAACCAGAACAAAGTAAGAGCAAATGTCAACTCTCTTCACCCCTTATGATTAAGACCTGCTATGGTTGCAAGAAGATAAGAAATTTCAAGGGAAATAGGATATAGGATAAAACTCATACTTTAATTTCTCTATCAATCAGAAACTCTACAAAGCTACCCAACAACAACCTTAGATCTTCATCAAACACTAGTTAATAAAAAAAAGCAAAATCATTTTATACTCAAGAATCCATAAGATGAACTGTGTAGATAATCAGGAAGGCCAGTTGTATGATGCTGGCTAAGGAGACAGTAGGGCACAAAGGTATTGCAGCAATCTGGGATTCAGTTTATAATTGCACGGAATATTGGGGCATGTAGCAATGGAATGTAGAAACCTAAACGCACAAGGATGCAACTATCCTAAGAGAAATATGCGATTTGTGTAAGCAAGAGGAAGCTGGAATCCAGTTGAGTGCTGAACAAGTTGATTGAGAGATGACACAAAGACGAACCTGATGATCAGGGAAATTGGAATACATTAAATCTGTACATGGCAAACACAATTCAAAGAAGGTTATCCAGATGCTGGCTAGACAATTCTAGACCCATCTATGATGCGAGTCATATGCAAAAGAGTACACACTGACGATTATTAAACTATAATGTGTTTGCCAATGAAAGAAGCACATCTTGAGCAAACCTGAATATATACTTGACATATCCGGAATGAACATAATATAATTAATTGATTCATTGGATATGAGTCATGATAGAGAACAAGATGACCAGGATGATAATGATCTTGCTAAAGAACGTGACTTGCTTGCTCTATAATTAGAAAAATTAAAATGTGAAATTAATGATAGTAAAAAACCGGTAACAAAACTTTGAATCATCAAACAAAATTTTAGTATTATAAATATAACCAATCACATTGAGATTTTAAAATACACAAATAAAAGTCTAGAACACAAAAACACAACGTTTTAAAGAAGCAAAACAATGAGCGTTAAGACTCAAACAATTAATGTTCAAAAAGGATCTCAAAAAGTTCCAAGAATGAAACATGCAAAATCTTCATGATGTGAATTATAAGTCGAATGAGAGCTTGAATGCGCAAAGCCAAACGGAATTAATGTCATTACCAAAATGGAATTCTCAAAAATCAATTAATAATAAAATATCAAATAAATGATTTGAATCAAAAGAATTCTGATTATGAAAAAGGAGCATTGTTGCACATCCAAGAGACCATACTCCATCATTCACAACAACAAAGAGGATCAAAAAGAAGTTTTTTACAAAACTCGTAAAGAATAAGAACTTGAAAAGATCCATTCATTAAATAACATCAAAGTTTTGGATGAATTGTTTTTACTAAACCGTCCCAAATCAATTCAAACAATGAATAAGCTTAATCAAAATTTGTAAAACGAGTATTGTTAAACCTAAGCTTCCTCAAGAAATCTCAAAGACGAATCTTTCGTGTTCTTGTAAGATATAGGTTCTATAAAGATATCTTGCTTAAAGTAGCTACCCAGAATCTAACGAAACGATCATCAAGCCAAGAAAGTCGATCAAAATTAAGTGATTTAATCAAACATTTTGACTATAAAAACTTAAATATCATTATAATGATTGTGTTCGTCTCCCAACGTGCAAAATCAACTGAACATAGATATTTTTCAGAAAATAGTCAAAAATGAGTCCATACAACTGTATAAGAATACATACTCCAAAAGAGAATTTATTAAACAAACAACTTTGTTTAGGAAAACGGATAACTGAACCACTCTGTGGTATAAAAAATGTAAAATTTTCCTCAATCTTTCAAAGCACTTAAACAAAATATGGACCATGATTATTATGGTGAAATGTTGTAAAGAAATTCAATAACATACAAACTTGTATGGTACATTGAACTAGTTATTAGAAGTAACATTAAACCAATTTGCTCCTTTATCATAAACTTATACAAATACAAAAATATTATTTCAATCTTTAAAAAGAGAAAGGTTGTTGAATTTGAAAAATTTTAATTCTTATGAAAACGAAATAAAGTCACTTACAATTCTCAAGCTAGTAACTCAAAGAACACTGGTTTTATGATGAACTAGGATCGACATTCTAGGAATATTATAATGTTTATCACATAAATGCGTATACTTGGTGTTATGACAACTTGAGATATCATTGATTTACAATGTGATTATGTAGACCAAGTTGTCACATGTGAACGTCTTGAAAAAGAGCTTTCAAAAGTAATACAAAGTCAAAGAGTTTTGAAGCACTTCAACAACATGCTATCGATCTTGAACTTGCTTTATAGCAATGTCAAGAACAGATAAAAAATGACAAAGCTTTCAAAGAAAATTAGTCAAAAGTATTTCTGAAAGAACGTGAACAATATTTTGAAATACAAGATCTGAAAGCTCAACTTCAGGACAAAAATATTGCATTATGTGAATTGAAGAAACTTAATGAAAAGTTGAAAGGAAAATCTGTAGAAACTAAGTTTGAAAAACCATCGGTTATTCGCCAACCGAATGCTTTTAAAAGTCAAAGAAAATCAATTTTAGGTAAACCGACTGGTATGTGCTTAATTACACATACCATTTTCCATTAAAAATGGACTTAAATGACAAAAAACGTACCAAAAATACATTGTATTAGTATGTTTTCACTTATATTGTGCAGGAAACGGATATCTGATAAAATGACAAAAAAACGAAGCCAAAAACGACAAAACCGAGCACGGGAATGTGAAGAGCGCGAAAAGCCAAAGTCAAAAAGTCAAAGTCAAACAAAAAGTAAAAGAGACCACGAGAAGTCCCAAGTCAAAACCGAAAGCAGAAATGCATAAACATCTTATTGGGCTAGACCCGTAACCCACCACGAGTTAATTGGCCGGTTCAGCCCAAAATGCCATAAATGTACACTACAAGCCCAAATATTCATTTTATTAAATTAAATCCCAAAACCATTAAACCTAGCCCAAACAGTAAAGCCTTGACCCAAAACAATACTACTTAACAACCGTTAAGCCCACAAACCCCTTTACCTCTATGTCGATTAGTCCCCCAAGGACTGTGGCTGCAATACATGTATATAACTTCAAGGGCCATAATTGCCAAGACCTCAAACCTTTATTACACCACAAGGACCATGGTTGCCACAACACAACACAACCTCAGGGGCCTAACTTGTCAAAATCCCATACCCTTCACCCCTGTTAACCCAAAACCTAAATAAACCCAAATTCCCGCCAAAACCTACTATTCCCCTTTCCCTTTCATTCGTACTCTGCAATAACACGACAATAAACCATCACACCCTCTTAACCTATTCAACCCCACCCCCCAGCTAGAAAACAAACCACGTTGGCAATCTTGAAGAATTTGATTGGACAGGGCAAATCAAGGATTGAGATTGAAGACCTTGGGCTATAGATGATTTCAATGGCTGTGATGACTTCAAAGATGCACAATGAAGGGTTTTCAAGGGTTTCTCTCACATAACAAACACATGAAGCACAAGTGCTACATAATTCGGCTATATATAGGCTTATTTCCTCATTGTAAATAGTAACTAGGAGTAATTTAACAATAGGAAAAAAGATTATTTAACTTTCATTGTATATTAATATTATACTTTAAAATATTGGTCATTTCTGTTTAATCTGTAAAACTTTCAAGTTAAAAGACATTCAGTTTTATGTATATGGAAAAAAATTTATACTTTAAACTGCCATTGAGTTTTGCTTACATTACTTGTTCTCGCTTATTACTGTGGTCTAAGATCTTTTGTGGCTTAGATCATCAATCTCATGCTTTGTTAGTGTATTTTGGAGCTTATCCTTAAGTTGTCCATCAAATCAGCTTTAATAGCTTTTTGAGTAGCTTAATGGTTAATGCTTATTTGTCCAAGGTTTTTGCTTATGTGACTTCAATGAACTTAAACACTCATCTGTTTTCATAAAAATCAGCTTCTTAGGTTCTGGTTTGGCTTTAAAGTAATTTCTAGAATTTTAAGGGGTGTTTGGTTTACGGGTCTGTCAAGCCAAAATGGGTCAAAAGTTAGTTGTGACCCTTGGGTCGCTTAGTCTATATAGATTTTGTCCAATAGAATTCAATTTTTAAAAGTTTTTAAGTGATAAAATTTGGTTTTGAGGTTTTGTGTTATCAAGTTTTTAAATCTGATAAGTTTTGGAGTTCAAGCTTGTCACAACTAGATAATTGGCCTTAGGTGTTTTAGGTTCTTGTTTTAAGTTATGTTTGAGGGTTATAATGCCTTAGAAATAGTTAAGATTGCCTGCACTTTTTAGTTATCAATCTGTCAAAATTTCCTTTTTCATGTCAGTTCCAAAATAGTCCCAATTGTCTTCTTTCACTCTTAAATATAAACCTGTTAGAATCCATGGTAGGTCTTGATTTTTGTTTTGCATGTAGTTAGTAGAGTGAACATGATCTGTTTCAGCTTAATTTAGGATTTTGAGCTTATTTGCTCAGCTTATTTTAGGGCTGCATATAGTAGTTTAGACCAAAAAGCCACTTTGCCTAAATCTGTTTAAACTTTTATCTATTTGTTCATGCTTATTAGGATTGCTTGTTTTAGAGTTAATGTAGCTTATTTAGGTTAGTTCAATGGCCTAGTAGCTTAGTCAGCCCTACTTGTAGCTTATTTGAATTTAAGTTAAGCTTTTAAAAGCTTATTCCCCATTCTGCCTTTAAGTTTTTAAGATAAAGCTGTCCTTTTGCCTTTTTCATGCTTCTTAGCTTAATTTAGCTTATTTCTAGGTTTAAGTGCTTCTTAGGTTTAGGTGTTAATCTGTCTTAGCTTATTTTGCTTTTACTTTAGCTTTTTAAACCTAAAAAGCCATGTAGTTTTGCTCTTTTATGCCTTAGTGTAAAAATAATCAAAACTGACATCTTTCTTTCAGCTTATTCTTGGCTTATTTCAAGTTTTATAAAAAGTTGTGTTTGTTAAAGTTGCTTATTTTTGTCTCTTTTATAAGTTTGAAAAAGAAAATTTCAAAAAAAAAGTTTTCAAAAAGGGTAGGCCATGGGGGTCGAACCCATGACCTCCCCCTTAGATAGCAAGCACCTCACACACGCACACACAAACCATTCGCCCTAGGGTCTTTTCCAGTTAGTATTTTTCTTGTTTTATTTATATATTAATTACCCAGTTTATGCTTATTAGCTTCTTTGCTTATTTTACTGCTTATCCTTTCAGCCATTTATCAAGTTTATATTTTTCATAGATTCTCCATAACTTAAAGTACTTTTTGTAATTTTTTCAGATTTTTTTATAAATTGTTTAGTATTTTTAATATTTAATTTAGATAAAAATTGTTTTTAATTCATAATAAATAAAATAAAAATCAAAAAAATATAATTCTTTTTTTTTAAATTTTCTTTTATCCTTTAGGACTTAGGAAAATTAAATTTGCTTTCGTAGGGTTAAATTTGCTCAATTTAGGTTTTTAAATAACGGGTTTTACATCACGTTCTCGTTTTTGTGTTTTTAATTTAATTGCCTTCATTTTTATGTTCCCGTAGACTTAGGATTTACTTTCCCATGCCTTACTTATGTTTCCCGTAGAATTAGGTTTCATTTAGTTGCCTTATTTTGCTTCCGTAATTTTAATGTATTTCATTGCCTTTAATTGCTTCCCGTAGTATTAGGTTTAAATTCCCGTGCCTTTTTATGTTTTTCCCGTAGAATTTAGAATCCAAACCAAATCCTTTTTATATTCAAGCATCCAAAAGTCAAACCAAATACGTAACCGTCAATTTCACGCCTCGTTGGGAGAACGACCCGGGTGATCACTTGCCCGAAATCATTTATATCATACCCGTGAGTTTGTTGACCTTTTTCCTAAAAGGTTGACTTGGTTGAGTTTTTTTTAGGGTTTTTGCTTTGAATAAAAGTAAGAATCGTCTAAAAGCCTCACGGAATACTTATCTCTCTTATTATTGATATTTCTCCTTATTATTATATATATTTATATGTATTAAAAAGGGTGAATCAATTTTTGGCGCCGCTGCCGGGGAGGCCGTGAGACGATTATCGAGTTGAAGTTTGTTGTGCCTTGAAGACCCTTCCTCGTGAAGTTATTTTCTTGTTATAAAAATATAAAAATACAAAAATATTTTATTTTCTCGATTTTTGTGAATATATTATCAAATAATCATAAATACTTTTCCTAAAGTATTTAAAAACAACTAAAGATTAAAACTTGCCTTTGTGTCACTTGCGAGGTACGGCTCACCTTTGATTGATAAACAAACAAAAAGAGGGGTATAAGGAGGGTTGTTCCGAGGAACTACGACCTGAAAGGAGAAGGATTTTAATAGCTTCGCGCTTTCCAGCTCCTCCGCTCCTTTGTGCGTTTTTCTTTTAGAGAGCTGCCGTGAAACAAGTTGATTATTGGTTTAAGTTATTCGATCTCGTTTTGTCCTTTAATAAAATATGTTTAAAAAACTCGAAAAACCAAAAATAATCTTCTTTTTCTTCTTATCCATTTAATTCTTTTCTTAACCCTCTATATTGTTTAATTCTTATGGCGTCACTCGGTTATCGTTTAAATCCTATTTATACAATTAAAGAATGTTCGTCTTGTGTATCTTTATATAATAAAGAATGTTATTGTTCGAATATGAGTTCCGTTGGCAAATTTATTCTTGATTCTAATAAAGCACCCGATTCACCACCACATCCCCACGCGTTTTTGTCCAACCAACGTCATTGCTTTCATTGTAAAGATGTGTTAGGAGATGGTGAATTTTGTCAACGATGTACTTGCATGAGGTGTGGAAGTGGTCTTAGCAAAGGACTTTGTTTGATTTGTGCTTCAAGATATGGAAATAATCCGAATCCGATTTCTTTAAATGATTCTCCAAATATTTCCGAAAATGTTTCACAAAGTCCTCCACTAATCGACTATCATTGTTGTTACGAGTGTGAAGAGCCGATGGATGGCTTCTTTTGTCAACAATGTACTTGCAAGTCTTGTGGGAACGGTGCTCATTATGGCTATAATTGTCCACCGAAAGTCCCGATTATCTCTAATCCGGAACCATGCAACAATCAAACCGTTGATGAGCTCCCACAAACTTTGCCAAGTTTTGATCCGACATGCTATTCTGGAGATGGAAGTTCATTCACTTATGATTCCACTCCTAATTTTGTCGATGATTCTCCTAACGTTTTCAACCCACCTCCGCAACCCCCGACGTATTCTTGTGAGTTTTGTGGGAACGATGCTTATTATGGTCACGATTGTCCACCTCAAGTTCCGTTTATCTATAATCCGGAACCGTGTTACAATCAAGACTTTAATTTCCCACAAAATTTTCAATGTTTTCAACAACAATATATTTGTTGTATCCGCTGTGAGGGCCCGCATAAGACTTTTCGATGTCAATAAGTGAACTTCTACGAACCTTGTTGTGAAAATTGTGGGAGTCCTCATGAAACTTTTCAGTGTCAACCAATGAACCAAAATTTTGATGATTCTAATTCTTCCGGTTTTGACCAAATTCAACCCTCGCAATTTCCCGTCATTCATCAACCTCCTCAAGAAACAAGTGAGAAAATTTTGCAAGCTAAAGATGACATAATGATTTCTATTGAAACCTTTTTAAAGAAATTTAATCGTATATCTTTTAGAGAAACACCGGAGGTTTTAATGCAAGCTTGGGACAAATTTCTTGAAATTAAGCATGTTCAATCCGAGAAGGTACAAGAATTGCTTAGCAAACTTCTTCAAGATTTGCAAAGTATTAATGAGGAGTTGGCAGAATATATTAATACTCCAAGTTAGAATTTACCTACCTCATCTTATGATGATGACGACGATGAGTATTCTTTTGCAACACAAGAATATCTCATGACATGTTCTACCGCAATCACACCCGATTCACCAAAAATGGACTCTCCTATAATGGAGGATGAGCATCTCGACACTATTCTGGAAACGGAATCGGACGAATTAATAAAGTCTAGTGTTGAGGACCTTGTCCATACCCCAAGTGAGTCCGATGGTATATCCGAAGGTGAATGTGATTTGCCCGTTTGTGATGATTCTTCTCTGAAAAAGGATGAGGTGTTAGATGATATCATTTCAATTCCACCAAGAAATGGTAATGATCATTTTAATGCCGAATCTAGTCCAAGTGAATCCATGCTTAATCATAATAACATGATATCTTCTCCTAAGATTGATTTCCTTATCGAGGATTTCACCGGTGAACTCGCTCTTCTTGCTCCAATTCTACCGGATATTGTTGAAGCCAACCTTGATCCGAAGGAAGATATCCGTTTTATTGAAAATTTGATGTATGATAACTCTTTTCCTCGCCCTCCGGAAACTCTTAAAGACGATTCTGAAACTGTCATCGATTCCAACAATGATTATTCTTCGAGTGATGATGATTCTTATGAGGACATCGATTATGTCGATGCATCACCTCCCGATTCTGAGCTAGCCAGCTTAGAGGTGGTGGAGATTGTTATCCCGGAAGTTGGAGGGATTGATACTGATATTCTTTCTTACTATGGATATGGTGAATGATATTTTCCCAACAAGAGAACCAAGAGTTCATGTGCCTAATGTTTTACCCACCCATCCCACCCTTAACTTGGATCTGGATTTCATACTTTCTAGTGATTCTCTCTTTACTTATGTTGTATGGATCTTTCTTCCTTTTCTTACGTATCCCGTTACTCCACCATATCTTATCTCTTGTGGGAATGAAGATACCATTTTGACCCCGACATCTTCTTAACAATCAAAGACGATATTCTTCGTGAAAAATTGTTGAATGTCAATCTTCTTATTGCTAAGATCGAAGCATTAAAAGATAATCCCACTCCATCTTCCGATTTTGTGACCAAGTCTTCCTCCACATCTCCTAACTTTTTCTTGGAGGAGACTAACACCTTTGATAATTCTTTACCCGAATCTGAAACTTTTTGCTTTAATCTGGAAGAGAAGAGTAGTGGCAGTACCACTATTCTTTCTGATTATTCTCTTCCGGATTATGAAGCTTTCTATCTCGATGACGATCATATTGAAGAGAAGAGTAGTGGCAGTACCACTACTCATGCTGATTTTTCTCAATATGATTCGTTCATCTTTGATCTTTCGATCAATCCGTTTCCTCCTGCCGATAGGAGTGACTTTTATCATGAGGAGTTCGCCGGTGAACTCGCTCACATCATATCTCCACCAGAGTATGATCATTTCTACTTTAAGATTGAGCCCGAGCTGGGCAATTTCACTATGGATGTGGTGGAGGATATTTTTGATAATCCGACAAGAAAACCGAGAGTTCATGTGCCTAATGTTTTACCCACCCATCCCACCCTTCATCTGGATTTGGATTTCACTATTTCTAGTGATTCCCTCAGATCCGACCTTGTAGTTTCTTTTCCTTCCAGAACTAGAAACAAGATTTTCGATCCAGGGATATTCATTCGAGTCCAATCCAAGATATTTCTATCACGGGATGCATTTTCTATCTCATTCATCCGTGATCCTCTTTTTCCAGTGATTGACACTTTGCTTCCATTTTTATCCAAAAATAAGGAAAAAGTTGTCAATGCTGGTATTCTTGCTGCAGGTGAGGAGCAATCATCGGGGCTTGAAAGCTTTAAATGAAAGCCCGATGATGATTCAAGGAGAGAACACTCCTAATTTGGGTGTTCGTCATCTCCATTTCTATCCCCTTGATCATCTCAAGTATGGGGGGATCGGGTCAAGCTAAGTGACCTTAAATAAGCGCTTCGTGGGAGGCAATCCATGCTTATCTTAATCTAATTATAATAGTAGTAATGAATAAGTGTTTTTTTGTGAGGAGGCTCGCCTCTTCCATTTTCCGTGCTTTGTTTTTCGTTATGTATGTCCAGGATTGCCCGGATTTTTGAAGCCTCTCGTGCTCTTGGCTTTTGTCATTCGTTCACTCAAGCTTCAAATCCTCAGCTTCATTTTGGGGATCCAATATCCTAATCTTATCGACTTACGTTTCTCTTTAAGCATACTTAATAAACGGCTTTAGATTTACGTAGAAACCTTTCTTAAAACATTGAGGACAATGTTTAGTTCTAGTATGGAGGGGGGGATCTATCGATTTGATTATGCCTACAGCCGTTGTTTTCGCGTAATCCTGTTTTTACCACCAAAATACCCAAAAAAATTAAAAATTTAAAATTTTTCAAAAATAAAATAAGTGTTTTGTCACAATTTTGACTTTCCTGGTGGGTAGAATAA
Organism: Tanacetum coccineum; assembly: GCA_026074375.1. NCBI lineage: Eukaryota > Viridiplantae > Streptophyta > Magnoliopsida > Asterales > Asteraceae > Tanacetum > Tanacetum coccineum. Next base: position 22,565 of record BQNB010026751.1, on the reverse strand, counting down.
GAATAAATTTTGACTCGATCGAGCGTGTTAAGCTCTAGCTTGTTCCTTAACTTTTAGACTAAGCATTCGCGGATCTTTAACCAAAGGTCCGTGAACCCCGATACTAGTCTCTGTGGGGTGTCAAAAGCCTGGTCACTTAGCCGCAAGGTTGGGATGTGCCGAGACGAAAGTCGCTACATGGGATGATCTCGCTTTCAAACTCATTATTCTCGGGTGGAACGTGAAGCATAGAATTTTGCAAAACGTTGATCCATAGTTGAAATTCGAAATGGCACATTCACCTAAGATATAATAATTGTCGGGAGTGAAAAGTTCACAAGTTGCAAATATGAGTAGTGTTAGCATCTTAACTGATATTTAACGGTGATTTCGTTTTAAGCTTGGTTTGGGACGAGTGAAAAGTCGGGGACGATGAATTTATCCTTTTTGGGGCATTCTCGGATCGAAATGCATCTTGTTCTATGATCCCTAAAAGTTATAAAATAACGAAAGTCAAATAAGTTAGTTAGTTGCTTAATATGAAAAGTACAAAAAAATGAGAAAAATGAAAAATACAAAAAAATATGTGTAGGAATAAGAGTATATATTTAAAAATGGTAAAGACGGGGCTTTTCAAAACTTATGAGTCTTTAAATTCCCCTTGATGAACACTTAGCTACTTTTCGAGGTTACTAGTCGAGGGGAATCGAGATTCTTAGTTTTCTAAGTGCTTACTTGTAGCATTGCGTGAGGACACGCAATAGTTTAGTATGGGGGATTTTGGTATGTGCTTAAATACACATACCACTTTCCATTAAAACCAGACTTAAATGACCAAAAACGTACCAAAAATACTTTGTATTTGTATGTTTTCACTTATATTGTGCAGGAAACGGATATCCGACAAAAGGACAAAAAATCAAGCAAAAACAACAAAACCGAGCACGAAATGGAAGAGCGTGGAAAAAGACAAAGTCAAATCGAAGCCAAAAGACCAAAAAGTCAAAGCCAAAGTCAACAAAAGTCAACCAAATGGTCAACTTCAAAAAAGACAAAGTCAAGACCGATGCCGTAACCGAAGAATACTTAATGGGCCCACCCGAACCCATCTAATGGGCCGGGTCAGCCCATTTATGCATTATATGAAGACTATATAAGCCTTTTAACTTTAAAAAGCCCATGTTCATTTCAAATACTATACGGATAATTTAAGCCCAATCAGGCCTTTAAACAAACATTAGCCCAATACCCTGTTACCGTTTATCAGTTAGTCCCGAAGTATGGACTGTCCTTTGTAACATCAATAACTTAATAGGGGGACTAACTTGCCAAAGTCCTCAAACTTTTACACCTTAAGACTTTCGGTTTTTTGCAATAAATTATATAAATTGAGGGCCATGTGCCAATTCCTAGACTTATACCCCTTGCAACACTAGTTTAAACCCGTTTTCCTCCAAAAAACACTATTAATCTCTTTCACCATTCACAAGAAATACTATAGGCACCTTCTACAAAACAGCCAAAAACTATACCCTACTCCAAACCCATCATTCTCACCACCTCACCCCACTTCACTACACCCCAAATACACCTTGGCAATCCCCTAGTATCCCATTGGTCAAGAACAAAGGACAAGAAAATCAAGGGTTTGGATTGAAGACCTTGATGAACACTCAAATAAATGGTCAAGATGATAGACTTTGACTCTCCTCACTAACAAACCACAACTAGCTCAAGGTCCAAGAAGGAATTCGACTCCCCCCCAATAAAAGTGTGTGTGTTTTTAACACAAGTAGAAAGAGGTAGTTGTAGTTTTAATTTTACTTTTATTGTCTCTGAAGTGTATGTTTTCTTGTTTTTAAATTTATGTCTCAAAGCTTTGTAATCCCTTTTTTTTTAATCGTTATGAAATTTCAGTTTTCAAGGTTTCATGTTTTCAGCATTTTGAGTTTCGTATGCCATTCATAGCTGTACTATTGTATTATTCACAAGTGTCTTTGTTAAGCTCTTTTAAGCTCTTTTAAGCTGATATAATCTGTTTTTAACTTATTTAATTTTTGCAAAGTTTTTGGAAAGTTACTATTACATTAAAAAGAAATTAGAAATTTTGAGCTTTTGGAAGATAAGCTTACAAAAGGAAGAGCTTATGGGTTATTTTATAGCTGCTTATTCAATAAGCTGGGTAGGTTAGAGCTTTTAGGAATTTCTTTCAAGCCCTTGTTTAGAGCAAAGGGCAAAGGTCAGTTTTATTTTCCATTGTTGCTTATTTTTATGACATTTGCTTATTACTGCTTAAATTCTGCTTATATGTGCTTGTTTCTGTTTTTGTTTATGCTTATTTATTCTCATAATTGCTTATTTGATCTTGTTTAATGCTTCTTTTAATCTGTTCAAGCTTATATGTCATATTTTGAGTTATTAAAGGGTGTTCGGATTAAGGTTCAAAATGGGTCAATTCTTTGTTTTCATTGGGTTGGGTCACTAAGCCAAGTTTGACAAGTTAATTTAAGTAGATTTATTTTGTTCTAAAAGGTTTTCATAGTTTAAAATCCATTTTTAAGGTGTTGAGTAATCATGGTTTGAGTCTGAGAAGTTTAAGCTTTATACCTCAGCTCGTTGGCTTATGGTTGATTAGGTGCTTACAAGTTGTGTTTCTATACTTATTTTTAAGCCCTAAACACATAATTGAGAGTTAGTGTCTTTGTGCATTTGCCCTTTTATTCTTAGTCATATCTGTCAAAGTCTATTTTAACTCTTAAAAAGTTCAAATTTCAATCTGAGAATTAGGGAAGTTAAAAGTGGTGTTATTAAGATCTATTTTTTGTGTATAGCTCGTTAGGAATATAGTTCATCTGTTCCAGCTTAATATTGTTACCTTACACTAGTTTTTCTAAGCCAAAATTAGGTCTGCAGTTGCCACTTGTCTTTTATGAGATAACCAAAAAAGTAGTAATATCTAGTTTGTGAACTAGATCATTCATAAGCCTTTTTTCTTTGCTCATTTGAATTTCAATCATTCCAATTGCTGATTTTAGTGATAGCTTATTGGCTCTATTTTCAGAGGTATAGGCCTTTACCCATAAGGATCCCATTAAGCTTGCTGAAATTTAAGCTCATTAGTGCCCCCATAGGCTGGGTTAGATGGAATGTTTGTGCCATTTTGCTGTATCTGTTTTTCCATAGCTTTCTGCTTATTTTTTGGTTTAAGAATTGCTTATTAGGTGTATGTCCCTATCTGGTTTTCAGTCATTTGTTTCTTATTTGCTTATTTTGCTCTTTAAAAGCCAATCTGTTAAGCCTTTAATCATTAGTATAAAAAAGTGAACTGTCTATTTCCTTTGCCGCTTTTTCAGCTTTTTATAACGTTTTTAGAGAAAACGTTCTGTTTATTTTTAAAGTTGCTTATTTTTGTCTCTTTTATAAGTTAGTAAAAAGAAAAAGTAAAAAAAAATGTTTCTAAAAAAAAGGAGAGGCACAGGGCGAACCTGTGACCTCTCCTTTTATACCAAGCCTCAACACACACCTCTGCTACCAAACGTGCCATTTGGGTCCTTACTATTTTAGCTAATGCAACAATTATTGTTTTACCGCCTTCTTAAGCCTTTTAGCTTTTCGCCATATTTAGCTTATTCGCTTATTTTTATAAGATTGTTTTCAAAATAGTATTTTTCCTGCATTATTAAACCTTAAATATTTTCCTGCATTTTTTTCAAATGTATCCCATTTAATTAGTATTTTTAATTAATTTTTTTTATTAAAACTGTTTTTATCATTATAAATAAATAAAAGTTCAAAAAAATTATAAATCTTTTTTTCAAAATTTTCTTTTATCGTTTAGGACTTAGAAAAAATAAATTTGCATTCGTAGGGTTAAAATTTCTCAATTTAGTTTATTAACATCAATGGATTTGATCCCATTACGTTTTTTCGCGTTTTCTCGAATTGATTTCGGTTTTTAGTTAGCATTTATCTATTTTGCAAGTTATTAGTAGTTTAGAAAACCCATACCCAAATTGTGATTATTCATAGCTTAATTCCAAACCGATCACTCGATTTTCAAATTCACTGCCTCGATCGGACACGGGACCGGGGAGATTTTTGATTTTACTTTGGATAAAAGTCATTTCTTTTAAAATCTTTTGGAATACGTATACTATATATTTGATATAATTACCCCTAAAAAGGCAATTATCAATGGCGTATCTAGTCTTTTTTTAGGTCACTAATAAATTGGAAGACTCAAAAACGAGTTTCTAGTATGCAAAATCCCTATTCTCTTATACCATACACATAAAAAGATATTTTTCTGAAGAAAAGAAGAGTAGGCCAAAAGGTCAAGCATCGATACGATTCCATAGAAGAACATCGTGTAAAAGCCTATATCTTGTAATATTTAATTTTTGTTACAGTTCGGTAAAAACGTTTAGTTTACCTTGGTTATTTGATCACGCTTGTATAATTACAATGGTTATGGGCTAATACCCTAGGGTATTAGCCATCTTAATGAAGATTTAATGTTTGGAATGTTTTAAAATCAATTTCTTAATTTATCGTTAAAAGTTTAATTATGTTTTATAATTGATATTCGTCTTAGTATTTGACATATGCGACTTCATTCAACTGGGTCTGTTTACGCGTAACAAGTGAGCTAGATACTCGGATAGCTCTATATATCGTGCTTTATATTACTAGACCAATAGGATCACAAATAACATTTTGTCTTTGTCTTTAAATTAAGAGCTTAGTTGGACCGGCAGGTGACCCGTAATGTTTTAAAAGATGTTCTTGATTAATGATAAAGCTCTAAAACAGTGGCACTAACCAGTATATAAAATACCATCAAGAAATAAGTGGGTAAAGTCCCGATGGGCTAGGGTTTTCCTTTTTTTTATTTTTTTTTTTTTTTTTTTTTTTGACCAAGATCACCAGTGTTAATCCCAAGATAGATTATAATTAAAATAAAAAGATGCTTTATGCGGATACGTTAATAGTCGAATGATTCAAACTGTTAGGTCTTAGGATGATGTCCCACCTAAGTCTTCCTAAGAATTGATTGCTGCTTCGAGATAAGAAATCATTTGAACTAACTAAACAAACCAGCGTTTAATTCGGATTTAATATGCTAATACGGTTTTCTATCATTTGGGTTGTACCGCTCTTTTATCTTCTGATTGTTTTCTTGCATGTTTATTGTGTTTAGAATTGATTATTGTCACCATAAAACCTGTGCCAGTCTCTCAGGCTAACCCCCATCATCATTAGAAACGTATATAGCATAGGTTTAACAAGTAATTCTATTTAACTTAATTAGAGTTAATTAAATACTGATAGAATATAAGGTTAACAACCTCGCTTTAGTGTTCGAACCGCTCCTACTTACCATGAAACTCCAATCGATCGGGTACTATACCCGTTAAGGTGTTGTTTAGGATAAGTCGGCTAAATATAAATTTAAAACTTGGTAATCAATAAATTGACCCTACATGACAACACATCAAGTTTTTGGCGCCGTTGTCGGAGAGTGAAAAGATTAACTTTAACTTTATTAGTTATTTCTAAAATTCGCAGAAAATAATCTAATTAGTGTAATTCCAATCTGCTTGTATTTAAATTTAATTGTTGTGTTTATAATCATTGCATTATTTAATTGTTTTCTAAGTTAAATCCTGTTCTGACAGTTCACTGATACGTCGTATTACAGTTTAGATACGACGTATTCGACCTTTCCACTCAGAACAGGGTATTTTATTGATTTCTTCATCTAAACAACATATCTGTTCTTCCAAACAATATGGTGTATTCTGTAACCTTAATACGGCGTACTGACTTTCAACAGACCCATACGGCGTATTCAAATTAATTGAATACGGCGTATAGATCATCTAATACAGTAACAATATAAATTTTTTGTATTCGATTTCCTGATTTAAAGTGTTCCTCTCTCTGAGGGCACAGCCTACTGCTAATTTGATACTTCATTATCAGGGAATTCGATTGATGAAAGAACTACGCTGATAGAACAAAACGACTATATCTCCATTACCCAAAAGAACTGCATCTCTAATGATAACGAAGGAAAAATGATCGAGAGAAATTTTGTCGAGATACAAGGAGAGTTTTTGGTCAAGATACGAGATAATACTTTCAATGGGACAATTAGACAAAATGCGTTTGAGCACATTAATAAATTTCTCGAAGTAGTTGGGCCAATCAAAATTAATGGGGTAAGTCAGGACCGATTTAGGCTTAGTATCTTCCCTATTTCACTTGCAGGTGCCGCAAGTGAATTGTTCAAAAAGGATTGTATCAGCTCAATTACTACTTGGGATGATTTGGTAGAAAATTTCATTCAAAAATTATACCAACTTTTCTAATGACAATGAAGAAAATGAAGTGAGGAGGATGATGTCCTCCGACGAATTATTGACATCTTCAAGATCGAAGGCAAATTTATTTGAACTATGAGACCACCTTGTGTTGAAGCATTCAATGACTTCAACTACATCCTCTCAAATTTGACTCGATATCCTGTTTTACTTTTGATATTCAAGGAATTGGGACTTACGAGGAATATGAGTTGATTAATCCTGTGACAAGAGATCTTGAGGAACCATGGTCGGATAACAGGGTTCCATATCAACTATGTGATCATATACGTGAACCGTATCATTTTAAGAATGGAATAACCAAATGGGCCATGTATAGTTCGGATATTGATGGGTTTTGTAATGGTGAAGAGCTACCTGGGATGGTTAATGTAAGAAGCCATGAAATTATTCCAAGATCACAAGTGGTATGATGAATTAGCTGACGGAAAACTAAAAGAAGAAGCCTTATTGCACAAAGAAAAAGTTGAAGAATCATGAGGAGATGCGACTCCCGGGTGTATATGAAATTTTGTGCATGGTTGATATATAGTTTTAAGGAATTTCCACAAACTAGACTATAATGTGCTAGTAAAACTACAAGAATGTTGGTGGAAGATAAATGCTCATGAAGTCGCACCATTCACTCGTTTGGAAAGTTATGGCCAGAGACCATATGCAAACCTCGATACTGAAAAGGTGTATTTGAAATTAGTTGTTTCTTTGATAAAAAATTATGAACAAGCAACACGGTAAATACTATGGATAATCATGGGAATGAAGAAAGCAGGGATGATCCCAATTATGAAACCTATCAAGGTCGGCAAATCGAGATTCGAGAGTGATGAAGTACTTATTCAATGCTGACGAAGAGTACTGGTTCGTAGTTTTATATAACAAAATATATATACTAATATAACTTTAAGAGTAATTAAGAAAATTACCAAGTTACCCTTGTAAAATTCATCTCAAAAATATATATTATTTAATATAAAATACGTTATTAAACCGGGTTAGTATGATCACTCGGGTCGTTTTCCCCAAGACTAGTGAAATTGAAACACGTTATAGTTCGGATCCTGATTTGATTGAAGCAAAAGGATATTTGATTTGGGACAGGATAGAAAATAAAAATTAAAATGAACAATTAAACAATAACTTGGGAAACACAATTAATAAAGCAAATGGACTAAAATTAAAACCTAAAAATGTTAAACTAAAATTTTCACTAAATAAAGTAAAAAAATTGTACGAAAAATTATTAAAATAAAGCCCTTAATAATTTTTTTTTCTTTATTAGAGACTAATTAAACTAATTAAAACTAACCCTAATTATTAATTAAACTAAATAAAACTTATAAGAACTATTAGGGCACTAATGGTGCAAAGGACAAGGATTAACGAGCTTTAGAGCTCTTAAACAGGTGCGAGGATTAAACTTAAGAACACAACTTAAATAGAAAATTGTAAGAATGGCCTTGAGGGACTTACCCCGACAACAAATAAGGTCCCGAATTACGGTGAGATTTGAAAAGTGCTTATTATCAAAAACTTAACAAGAGCAAAGTTGGAGATTAAACTATAATGAACAAATTTAATAAAAGAACCTTGTGCTGAAAATCAATAATAAGCTCAAAAAGAGCTTATCTTTAAGCTGTTTACAAAAAGTGAGGTTTTGGGCTTATTTTTACTTAAACAACTATAAAATGCTCAAATAAGCTCAAATCTAAAAAGGAAAAGTGATCTAGAAAGCTTATGATGTGCTTAATCAATAAAATAAAAGAAATTAAAACTTAAAATACCTTTATGCTATGAAATTAGATCATGAATATGCAAACTAGGAATAAGCAAAGTAACACAAATCATAATAAGCTAAAAACCTTACTTAAGCTAATTTAGACTCTCAAACTTTAAGGGTCTTTACCAAATACTGTATTATCCATCTAAATAGCTGTAAAATCTAGGACTTAAAAGCAGAATTAACAAATTAAATCCTAAAAGATTCTAAGTACTGTTTTTGGAGTTCAGGTTTTTTATGATTTGACAGCTAAATTTAACTAGGAAAATAAGCTAGAAATTGCAAATTAAGACTTAAAATCTATTAAGCTATATTAAAACTCAAGTCCTACTGAATTTGATAAGCTAAATCCTAAAATTACTGTTTTAAATTAATCTTAAGGAACACAGCAGAAATACAAAAAAAAAAAAAAAAAAAAAAAAAAATAAAAACTAATACTAATGAGGTTAGTACTGTTAGTGTAAAAGTTCAACAGTACTTTCAAGTGAAAGTACTGCTGATGCAATTTGATTTTTAAGAGAAAAATTAAACTATGAAATAAGCTAGAAAATGAAAACTAAAGCTAAATTCATAATAAGTTATAACTAAACTTAATACTACTGAATTTGACAAGCTAAAATCTAAGCTAACAGTACTAACTTGTGAAAGCAGTACTAACTTGGAAGTTAGTACTGGTAGTGTAAAGGTTCAGCAGTACTAACTCTTGTTAGTACTGCTAGTGTAAAATTTGAGAGTGCACTAAACCAAACACCCCTTTATCATTATGACAGATGTGAGAAAAGCTTTTTAAGAGAAATCTAATGAATAAGTACTAACTACCAGATAAAAACTAGCTTAAAACAAACTTAGCAATCATGATTAAACAACTAAATAAGTAAAATTCTAAGATCTTAACTAATTAAGCTAATATTTTTGGATTTTATGAGTTTTTATGACAGAAATTAGTAACTAATGATCTATAACTATTTAAGCAAAAACAGATGAAGACATATAACTAATAAGCACTAGAAGAGATATTTAAACACTAATAAGCAAAGAGAATAAGCAAATAAGCAATATTAAGCATATAAGCAATAACTAAGCAATTAAACTGAAATTAGAGAAGAATGAAAAGAGAAACTTACTTAATCCTTTAGCTAAACAAAAGGAACCAATTAAGGCAGCTACAAGCTCCTTAGCTTATTAATAAGCTAAGGTATAAGTCCTTGGGATCTCTTCCAAGTTAAGATCCCCTTCCAAAAGCTCAAATCCAATAAGATCCATGTAAGATTAAACTGATTTAAGGTTTAGATAAGATTAATACTGAATTCAAAGAGCTCTATTTCAGCTTATAGACTGAAAGAGCTTTAAATGAGCTTATTAGCTTATCGAGACAATATATCTTATTAAGAGAGCTTATGACTTTAAATGAAAACTTAGAAAATGAGATTTAAAACACTAAAAACTGAATTTCATTAATTAAAATAAACTGATTACATTACTTGAAATAGGAAAATTACATTAAAGGAAAACACGAATTTAAGCTACACTAAAAATTACTAAAAACTAGATTTAAAAAGAAGACTCGACCCCTTGTGTGTGTGAGAATGAGGCCTATTTATAGTGCCAAGCTAAAGCTTCTAGGTCCTCTTGCCTTGCTCTCCAAACCTTCAATCTCTGCCATTCATTTCCAAATCATTTGAGCTTCAATTATAGCCGTTTGATCAGGTTGTGGACACCTGAGGATTGCCAGCGTGTCATTCTTTGATGTGACGTTTGTGTTAGTTTTATGAGTGAGTTAGCACAAAAACCCATCACATTTAAGAAAAGGAATAAATATGAATGTTATGTAGACTAAATTTCTAAAAACTAGATTAAAAAGAAAAAATGACCACTCCTGAGTGTGGTTCTGTCTATGTGAGAGTGAGGTTTTTTTTAGTTGCCCCAGCTGAAGCTTCTAGGTCCTCTAGCCTTGCTCTCCAAATTTTAAATCACTGCCATTTATTTCTTCAATCATTTGATCTATGTGTGGACGTTGGATCAATTTCGTGGACCCTGAGGATTGCAGGCTGGCATTCTTTGATGTGCGTATGTCTATATACTCGTTAGTTTTGTGAGTGAATTTAGCATAAAACCCCATTAACTTGTGCTTCTTTCATAAGCCACGTACGCTCAAAACGCTTGAGTTTCAGACCATGATTTTCCTTGATTTGACTGAATTATCCCTGCATATTGTAAGAGAGACCCTTTAAATTGTCTTCAGTACCCTTTTTAATTTTCATTGCCCATTTTTTACCATGGGAGTGGTGAAATGAAGAAGACGGTTGGTTATAGTAAAAAAGGGTTTCCGACCTACTTTGGACAGTTAAATTTTGGGTTTGGCCTTTTACTTTTCATTCTTCTCTTACTTTTCCCTTTTTTCAAGTTATAAATAACTTTCGGTATTTGCAAGATTGGTCCCTGGAGATGTTACAAAAGGACTTTAGCTAAGGATTTGGGCTTTGGAGCTTCGGCTTTGTACTCTTCTGATTCTCGTGTCCGTGCTTGCTCGTTTTTGACTGTAATCTTGTGATTTTTGACTTATCCATACCTGCACACACAAAACACAAATACAAGCATATTTTTGCCAATTTTGGTCTGTTTTGGGTTTAATTGGGTTATTTAAGGCATAAATGGATATGTGTATTTTACACTTATCAACCAGCAGTAGAAACTGGCTCAACAGTACTAATTCCTTTTTCAGCAGTATAAACTTTTTCAGCAGCCGTGAACTCAAAATCAGACTCCATATTATGCTCATGCCTCCCCTGAACTTATGCATTATGTTGTACCAAAGAAATATCAGGATCTTGGTCAATTTCAGCTATTTTCATCCCCTGTTTAAAAGGATCCTCTAAATCTTCATCATTAGATACAACAATTTTGGCTTTCCTTCTAGCTTGGCTGGATTTGAAAGTTTTCTTCAATTTCTTCACCTTTTTAATAAGTTTGGTAAAAGCAGTGCCATAAATTTTCTTTGTCTGCTGCGAGTCTGTCTCCAAAGCTACAACTCTATCTGATAATTTTGTATCCAAATCCATCAATTCATTGTGTTGCATTCTACTCTCATCACTTCCAAGTGTGTGACCACTTGGGAGAGGTGAATCATGGGGCATGTATGAGGTCTTATTAATATTACCACTGCCTTGTCCTGCATCTAAGCTAGTGACAGTAGTGGCAGCCCCTCCATGTTTGACATCCACACATGTGGAAACAGCCTTATCTGCTGCAGGGGTCTGAGTAGGAGCTCTGGGCTGAGGAACCTCAGATTCCTGTCTGGTTGGTATCCTAGGGGTTGGTGAAATTTGTGGTGGTGAGGTTGATGGAGCACTGGTGGGTATGTGATGGGACTCAACTGGGTGTGTTAATCCTTCACCCTGAACAACTGGGCCCTAAACAAGCATTGTTGGAAACAATGGAATGTCCATCCTATTATAACCCTTAGAGGCCCTCCTCATATTGCTAAAAAGTTTTTGAGTGTGGGCAGGAGCAATATAAGTTCTTGTGTGATGTAGAAGCAAATGCTTGTGCTTGTTCAAAAAGATTTGTATAAATCTTGGATACATTAAAAATTTAGACTTGCTATCCAAGATTTTCACCATACCATCAAAAATCAATTTAGAAAAATTAAAGTTCTGTTTGTGGCTAAGCAAATAATAGCAGTTGCTATATTGCTACTAAATTGTTCCTAAGCAGTTTTCTTAGAACCTAAACAATGAAGGATGGTATGGATTAAAAATCTCCATTGAGGGGAAAAGCATCCCTTTTGACAAATAAAAAAGTTTTGAGTTCTTTGTGGAAGGGGGCAATTTAAGTCTTGTAGTGATGTGAAGCAAATGTTGTGCTTGTTCAAAAAAGATTTGTATAAATCTTTGATACATTTAAAATTTAGACTTGCTATCCAAGATTTTTCACTCATTACATCAAAAATCAATTTTAGAAAAATTAAAGTTCTGTTTGTGGGCTAAGCAAATAATTAGCAGTTGCTATATTGCTTACTAAATTGTTCCTAAGCGTTTTCTTAGAACCTAAACAATGAAGGATGGTATGGATTAAAAATCTCCATTGAGGGGAAAAGCATCCCTTTTGAAAGGTCAATTTGTCAGAATTGGACACATACCCCATAAGAGTAAGTTGTTCAAAAATTTTAGTAGTAGGCAAAGTACTAATACCATCAGAATCTTTTAACTTGAGATGCCTCCTAATAGATGCCTCAGTAACAATCTTAACTTTGCTATCTATTGTAAGCAGTTATTTCTATCTCTCTTATTATCTAGTTGTTCTGGACAGTGAGCTAGTGTTCCAAAACTGTTAGATGAGTGAAACATAGATAGTAGGATTTTCTATAAGAGCATATCTTATGTGACTAGGATTGAGAAAATCCACTATTTGATGAAATCCTTCACTGCCTTTTATTTTCTTTAAGTAAGCGACCATGTTGTGTGTGTCACAGAAGTCCAAATTTGCCATTGTTGATTAAGAAAAGTTCAATTAGGGTTCTGGGATATGTTCGTGTATAAGAGTATGTGTGTTCGGCAAAGGCAATTGAGCATTATTATAAAGCAACCCTAACATTTTTAAAGAAAGGTTTTGATTGGACCGACTGAATAAAATTGATTCTTTATCTTGAAGAAATCTTATGAGTGAAAGAAAGATCAAGAATTATCTAATTTAGGGACACCTATAAGCTAAATATTTGGCAGACTTATCTCAACGGCTATATTTAATTACCAAAAATCTGTTATGCTCCAAACAGTATTAACAGTAGTCTAGCAGTACTAAGTTTAGCCTAACAGTACTAAATAATGCCCAGCAATACTAAGTATTGCCTAGCAGTATTAACTTTTGAGGTACCAGTTTTAACCTCAATTTCTTTCCAAAAAGAATTTCCATCATCAATCTTGATTCTCACAAGCTCTCTTTCTGTTTTTATTCTCACTTGATCTCTTAATTCTTTTTCTCATCAATTCACTCTATCTGTTTTTAATCACACTTCTCTCTTTTTGTTTCTCATCTCACTATATCTCTCATTTCTTTTTCTCACTGAATCACTCTGTCTGTTTTTAATCACACATCTATCTTTCTGTTTTTCATCTCAATATATCTCTCATTTCTTTTTTCTTACAATTCTCTTTGTCTGTTTTTATTTCTCTTAATTCTTTTAAGCTCACTTTTTCTCTCTATCAATTTTTGCTTTCTCTCAATGCTCATAGTATTAATTAGAACAGCAGTAGTAATTATACTTACCAATAGTAAGTTAGGCCAACAACGCTAACTTGAATTTCATCATTAGCTGATGTTCCATTCCATTACAAGCATAATCCACTGCATCTCTGACATATTAACCTCCCCTCAATCAATACTTCATAGGTTAAGCATTCCAATACTTGCAATCAGATATTGAAATCTGCCAACATCAAATGCTTTTGTAAGCAAGTCTGCAACATTCTGATCTGTGTGAATCTTGATCATTTGAATAAGCTTTTTCTCATTGGAATCCCTGATGAAATGATGTCTAATCTTAATGTGCTTAGTCTTTGAGTGAACACCTGGATCTCTTAACAATGCAAGATGGTTGCTTTCCTTGTCAAGGAAATCTTTGGTATCATGAAGTTGTATCTATAATCCAGCATTTGATTTTGAATCCAGAGTACTTGTCTTACAACTAGCAGCAGCTACATATTCTACTTCAGTAGTAGAATTGGCAACTTTAGTTTGCTTCTTGTATTGCATGAAATATCAATGCTTTCCAAGGAATTGACATCCTCCTGTTGTGATTTACTTGTCTAAAACTTGGCACTAGATAGTCCACTTGTCCGTATTATGTTCCATTCAAATGGTGAGTCCTAGGTTACCAAAGGCCCAATTTAGGTGGTTGACCTTCAAGATATCTAAAAGATTCGTTTCTAGCATGAAGATGTGACAGCTTAGGTATGAACTTGAAATCTTTACACAAGCCATACAATCAAAACATTATATTAGGCCTAGAAGCTATTAGATACATCAATGATCTAATCATTGATCTATATAAGTGAACATCAACATCTTCAGCTTCTGAATCCTTGAGTAATGGCTTTGAAGTCTCCATGGGTGTACTTGTTGTCTTCACAGTTGAAAAACCAAACTTCTTCAAGATTTCATCCACATATTTATCATGACTGATGAAAATTCCATCATCTTTTTGTGTCACTTGTAATCTCAAGAAGAATGTGAGTTCTCCCATAGAACTCATCTAGAACTTTTTATGCATCATCTTTTCAAATTCAGTACACATCGCCTTCCTTGTAGACCCAAAAATGATATCATCAACATATACTTGAACTAGTAGAATATCACATTTGACTCTTTTAATGAATAAAGTCTTATCTATCTGACCTCTCTTAAATCCATTATCCAATAAATAGGTAGATAAAGTCTCATACCAAGCTCTAGGAGCTTGATGAAGAACATATAATTCTTTTTCTACCTTATAAACTTTGTTAGGGAATTCTGGATCTTCAAACCCTAGAGGTTGACAGACATAAACTTCTTCTTTAATCTTGCAATACAGAAATGCACTTTTCACATCCATCTGGTACACAACAAAGCTTTGAATGATCGGCAGCAAGTAGGTAAGAACAGACTAATTGCTTCAATCTAGCACTCAGAGCAAAACCTCATCCATATCTATTCTTTCTTTTGAGTGTGACCCCTGTGCTACAGCCTTGCCTTGTTTCTAATCACAATACCTCTCTCATCTTTCTTGTTTATGTATACCTATTTTGTTTAAATGGCCCTCTTGCCATATGGTAAATCCACCAATGTCCAAACTTGTTGTAATTTAAATTGCAGAAGCTCTTCTTGCATAGCTTCTATCCAGCTTAGATCTTTTAATGCTTGGATTACCTTCTTGAGCTCTTCCTGAGATAGAAAACAAGCAAAGAGACAAGTATGAAGGTCTTCATGAGTTTTTCCTTCATAAACAGTACTAATAAGTCCTTGTTCATTTGTAGTCTTTGTCATTCTCCTTGTTAGTACACCAGACTGCACATCACCAATCACATGATCAAGTGAAATGATCTTTATGGCTTTTTGTATTTGGAGTAGAAGGAACTGGATATGTGGTAGTAATTTTCCTCATATCCAATTCTGATTCATCATCAAAGAAATCAGCATGTGTGGCTTCAAGTGGAGCAGGAGTAACTGTTGGACTAACAGTATTAATATTTAGACTACCAGTATGAAAATTTGTACTGGCAGTATTAATACTTGGCCCAGCAGTGTTAACATCTTGAGTACTGTTTTCAGGCTTCTCTTGATCATCAATTTCACTTTCCTTACTTACACCTTCTCCATCATTCTTTCCAGCATCACTAGAAGGTTGTGGTTCATCATTGCTAGCATTCTTTGAAGAAGAATCAAATAGTGAACCATCTTTCCACAGTGGTATCAAAATATAGTCTTGGCTAGATCCTGTCTCCTTACTAGAATGACATGTACCAACACTTTCTTCTGTACCTACAAAATCATTAGAGTTTTTACCTGCAAAAACTGGCACATAATTCATTGATTTTTTTGAACATCAATATCAAACAACCACTTTGGTCCATCACCTACAATAATAGGCTTATCTTCCAAGAACCTAATATGCAGGTTTTCTTCTACTTTCCTAGTTCTAATGTTGGTATACCTAAAGCACTTACTATTTAATGAGTATCTAACGACGAATCCTTCATTGACTTTCATTAACTTACCTAATAATCTAGGTATTAGAATGGTAACATGACACCCAAATGGTTTATGAAGTTTAGAGAAGGTGTTCTACCTCTAAATAGTTCATAAGGGGTCTTGTTATGAGGCTTAACTATTATTACCCTATTCTGCACATAGCAAGCAGTATTAACTGCTTCAGCCCAAAATGTAGTAGGTAACTTAGAGTCAGCTAACATGGTTCTAGCAGCCTCAATTAGTGTCCTATTTCTCCTTTCAGCAACACCATTTTGCTGAGGAGTTCTAGCTATACTAAATTCCCTCTTAATGCCTTTCTTTTCACAAAACTCACTCATAACTCTATTTTTGAACTCTGTTCCATTGTCACATCTGATTATCTTTACTTTCTTATCAACTAGATTTTCTATCTCAGTTATAAAGCTCTTAAGAATGCCACTAGTCTCATCCTTAGATGCTAAAAAGAAAACCCAAGTAAATCTGCTATAATCATCAGTGACAACTAGACAATATTTCTTATTCATTAAGCTGCTCACAAAAGTTAGACCAAACAAGTCCATATGCAACATGAATAAAGGTTTGTAATAGAGTTATGAATCTTGGACTTACAAACCAAAAATAAGCACGAAATTTGCTTTTTAACCACAAGAATCAAACACAAATCCACCCTTGAAGCTCTGATACCAATTGTAGGATCCCTTAACACTTCACTTCATATAATCAAACTCGAAATCGGAACTAGAAATGAGAAAGAGTGTGAGTTGTTTAGAGAGAGAAAGAGGAGAGAGAAAAGAAAAGAGAAAGATTTATAAATGAACAACTAGCTTTTTCTATGGTAAGAAAAAGCTTATATACCCCGTCGCGTTAAATGACGCGCGGGATATTTAACTAGGACCCGGGCTCGGGTTTTGCTTGGGATTAAACCCGAAACATATACAATATTAGATTCACTATCGAGCCCGATTCCCGATATTATACTATTACAACATTAACTAATTAAAGACCGAAGCTCCATCGTAGAGTGACCGAACTTCCTTGTTCGACTCAATAAATTGAGGCTAACAACCCAAACTTGTGTCTTATATCTTGTACTATTCACATGACATCAAACTTATAAATAAATATGTAAAATATAAGTAGATCGCAATCTCTTGACAAAAATCATCATCTTCTATAAGACACATAACCAAAGTGATAGCAAATGTGAGCATTGAGCACCATAAGTTTATAGATCACACACCTTTGCTAGATTTTGACAAGTTCTAACCACGAACAAGTTATCTCCTGCTTAAAGATATGATAAAACACATACCCAAGTAATTCCACTTCACCGTCAAACAAGTGATAAATAACCATCTTCGTAATCAATTAATCCAATAATACGAGCCTTTAATCGTTTAAGAACATTTAAAATCAAAAATTCATCTGTTAGCTTCCCCTTAAACAAAGCATCCTGTTCAATCCGAGATCCAAACCCATGTTTTTAGCAACGCTTTATCTGTCATAAAACTGTCACTAATTCTTCATTCTCCTCCCTCCCATTCTTTTTGTGACAGTTTTTAGTATTAGTAAGCTGTCACTTTGTGTCGTCTTTGGCAGCAGTAGTAACAAGAAAGCTTGGCAGTAGTAACATTCAATATGCTCGAGCAGTATTAACTACTAGAAATAGCCTAGCAGTATTAACTGCTATACGCTAGCAGTATTATCCCGAACCAACAGTAATAACTGCAATAAAAGCCTAGCAGTACTAATGATAACAACCAGCAGTAGTAATCATTTATGGTTAACACTAATCAAACCAACGAGCAGTATTAATGTTACCTTAGCAGCACAAACTTGATATACGACCTGCTGCACACAAACACAAATACGAAGCAACCCATATAATCTCACCTTCTTGTCCAACTGCAGGTAGTTATAAAAGGAACAAATTACAAACCCTTAAATTTAGGGTTTTCTCATTATAACCATCCCTTCCAAACTGTGACCAAGTGCATCCAAACACAATCCAAACCTGCTATAAATCACGACACATCAATCACTAAACCTTCTATCAAGAACCTTGAATGAAACCTATACTTCATCTTTATCCAAGATCTGCATAGAGTTTTATTGTCATTCAACAACATTCGAAGCCCTAGAAAATTAGGGTTTATGACATAAAAGTCATGCCACAACCATCTGCTATTCACGAATACTATTGAATACAATCAAAACATCAGAAGGTTTAAAACCATTGAATACCTGCTGTCTCTTTGTCAATTAAATACAATACCATCACCATCAGATACTTGAACAAATCATACGCAGATTCAAATATAACCTGTGGTTGCGACTATAGAAGTTTAAACCTAAAACACTAAAAGTAAAAAACATACGCAGCAAGAGATATATAGGGTTTGTTAATAAGTATACGCAACAACAAACATTTAGCAGCATCAACACCTTTATGTTTTTATTGATCTAGGGTTTTTACAAAACCCTAGTTTTTCAGAATATAATCACCGAAAACAGAAAATAACCAGAAAACCTTCTTTTCTTCGAATCAGAACCATGTATCCTAGATATCACGAGCCACGAGGCTCTGATACCACCTGTTGATCCCAACTTAAGATCTATTTCTTAGCTTGTAAAGATTAAGTTACTTTGGATAAATCTAAAACAACTATGGTTGAAACTTTATGAATACTAAAGAGTATGCAGAATCTACTCTTTAATACTTAAAAGAATATTAATGAAATAGTAAACTGTATGAAAAATGATATTACTAAAAAGCTCCAATATTATTATTAATAATACGAGTACTCTGTGTAGTACTAGGGTTTACAACCTTGAAGCTATGTATCAAAACTTATATCTCTATTGTACATTTAAAACCATAACCTAGGATCTCCTTTTATACACTAAGGAGTCCTTTACAAGATAACTACAAATCTTCTATAATTTTAAACTTATACGTATCTTTCTAACTATATAGAATATACTCTGAATAAGTCAATACAAATCTCTTGACACATCTTTATCTCTTTAGCAGTCTTTAATCTTCATGCAGCAGTCTTAAGTCCTTCAGCAGTATTAAGTTAGTACTGGCAGTACTAACTTTCTTCTAGCAGTACTAACTAGTTAATACTGGCAGTTGTAACTTGAGCAGTACTAACTCTTGACTTGGCAGTACTAAGTATGAACACATTTAATTCCCAACAATCCTCCCCTAAACTTGTGATTTACCTCCAAATCATCAAGTTTCTTGAATTAAACCTTGTTCTATGAGAGGATTCTTCCAAACACTTTATCTTCTTGGTCTTTCAATCTGCATGAATATCTTCCTAAGAAGTTCTCTGGACATTTCATTATCTTGTTCCACCAAGAGTTTTGCAACTAACATCTGTGTAAGAACACCTCTTGACAAAGGATATTCCCTTTCAACCAGCATGTAGATATCCATTCCATCCTTTGTAGATACATGATGCACTCCACATGTATCATACAGTCTCCATGTTATATCATGAATATGTTTCTGAGACTTCCATAACTCATCATCAGCATCAGGTTCAAACAGTCTCTTCAACTCTACCCAGATCTCTATTTCTTTATCTTCTGTTGGTTCTGTTGAGTTGAACCTTTCTTGAACCAGACTCCATAGTTTGACTAAATCATCCCTGTCAAAAGTCTTTAGCATATCTTCAAAAACCTGATATACCTCTGTATGATTACCAACCCGGATGATTTTCCAGTACATTCTTGAATCTTCAGTGTAAACCTCCTAGTCAATGATTGGATATTTGGTTTGCAGGGCTTCAATATTCATCCCTTCTTCTGGAACTATGATCATCAATTGCTGTAGCTCTTCTTGTGATAGCTCATCTGACTTTTGCTTCTTAGAACTTGGTTGACCAAGTTATTCTTTTGCAGCTCTTTTAGTACTTCTAACTGCTATCTTAGGAACTGTTCTGTCAACATCACTCTTCATTGGAGTAAAAGTGTTTACCCTTTTCATTGTTGCTTCAAACAAACTCTTGATCTCATCAAATGAATATCCTCTCAACTGCTATAGTGTATAGCTTCCCATATGCTTAATATAGTTAGACATATAAGTTCTCTGTTGAGACTGTGTGGGTGGCTTGTTCCTCCTTTCTTTAGCTCTTTGTTGGGCAAAATGTCTCTTTCTCTGGTTGATAACTTCTGCAAGCAATCTTGTTTTTTCAGCTTTAGAGTATTTTTCTCTTTCTTTTGCTTGTAACCTCTATGCTAACTCTTCATCTGCTTGAATTCTAGCTTGTATGTCTTCCCATTCTTTAATATTGAAAGAGCTAGCTGCTTCATATGCCCTGGCAATCCTCTGTCTCTCTTTTTCATCAAGTTGTTCTTGCAATCTGAGAGCTGCTTCATAACTAAGTCTTTCTTGTTCTTGTTGCCTTTTTGTCTTGGTCATAGCCGACTCAGACTCTTCCATTATACCTTTACCTTTATCTATTGTCTTTGCTGCACTCTTTCTCATGTACACTAAACTTTCAGCAGCAATATCATCAACAGAATCACCAACAGTTTTAACTTCAGGGCTGGTAGTACTAATTTATGCACCAGCAGTAGTAACTGGTACATTAGCAGTGGTAAAATCTGTACTAGTAGTAGAAACACCCATATGTACCAAAGTAATCCCATCATCTTCATCAATTTGAGCAATTTTCCTCCCCTGTTTAGAAGGATCCTCTAGAGCCAAAATATCTAAATCTGAACCTTCTTCATTTGAGAGAACCAGTCTGAGTTTTCTTTTTGACTTGCTGAGCTTATCCTTTTTCTCCAACATCTTTACCTTCTTGATAAACTTTGTAAAAGCAGCACCATAAACTTTCTTTGTCTGCGTCAAGTCTGTCTCCAAAGCTACAACTCTGTCTGACAATTTTGTAACCAAATCCATCAATTCATTGTGTTGCATTCTGCCCTCATCACTTCCAAGTGTGTTAACTCTTAGGAGAGGTGAATCATGAGGCATGGTAGAGGTCTTATCAATGTTACCACTACCCTGTCCTACTTCTAAGCCAATGACAGTAGTGGTAGCCCTGCCATATCTGACATCCACACCTGTAGAAGCAGTCTCATCTGCTATATTGGTGTGAGGAGGAGAACTGGGCTTAGGAACCTTAGTTTCTTGTCTGATAGAACTCCTAAGTGTTGGTGAAAGATGTGGTTGTGAGGTTGATGGAGCACCTGTAGGTGTGTGATGGGACTCAACTAGGACTATTGATCCTTCACCCTAAAAAATTGGGCCCTGAACAAGCATTGTTGGAAACAATGGAATGTCCACCCTAGTATAACCCTTAGAAGCCCTCCTCATATTGCTAAAAAGTTTTTGTGTACGTGTAGGAGCAATATAAGTTCTTTTGTGATGTAGAAGCAGTCTCTTATGCTTGTTTAAAAATACTTGAATAAACCTTGGATACACTAAAAAATTTTGTTTACTATCCAAGTTTTTTACCATTCCATCAAAAATTAGTTTAGAAAAATTAAACTACCTATTAGTGGCCAAGCAAATAATAGCAGTTGCTATATTGCTACTGAATTGTTCCCATGAAGTTTTCTTATCACTTAGAAAATAAAGGATGGTATGGATCAAAAATCTCCATTGAGGGGAAAAGTATCCCTTTTGAAAGGTTAATTTGTCAGAATTGGACACATACCCCATAAGAGAAAGTTGTTCAAAAATTCCAATGTGTGGCAAAGAACTAATACCATCAGAATTCTCTAATTTGAGATGCCTCATAACAGATGCCTCAGTTACAATCTTAACTTTACCATCTATTGTAGCAGTTATTTCCATTTCTTCATTATCAAGTGTGCTTGCAGTAGCAGTTTGCCAAAACTATTGAATAAAAGAAACATAGATAATAGGATTTTCAGTAAGAGCATACCGAATGTGACTTGTATTAAGAAAATCTACTATTTGATGAAATCCTTCACTGCCCTCTATTTTCTTTAAGTAAGCGACCATGTTGTGTGTGTCACAGAACTCCAAATTCGCCATTGTTGATTAAGAAAAGATCTATTAGGTTCTAGGATATGTTCATTCAGGAGAGTATGTGAGTTTGGCAAAGGCAATTGAGATTATATTGATAGCACTTAAGTTTTTGATTGGACCGATTAGATTTATCTTGAGGAAATCTTAAAATATAAAGAAAGATTATGAATGATCCAGAATAAGGTAACATACAAGTGAAGAATTTGGCATAATTATCTCAACGGCTATATTTAATTTCCAAAAATATGTTATGCCCCAAACAGTATTAACGGTAGGCTAGCAGTACTAAGTTTAGCCTAACAGTACTAAGTAATGCCTATCGGTACTAAGTAATGCCTAACAGTACTAAGTAATGCCCTGCAGTACTAATAATGCCTAGCAGTACTAACATTTGAAGTACCAGTGTTAAATTCAATTTCGTTCTAAAATGCATTTCCAACATGAATGTTGATTCTCACAAGCTCTCTTTCTGTTTTTATTCTCACTTTATCTCTCAATTCTTTTTCTCACTAATACACTTTGTCTATTTGTGTTTCACACATCTCTCTTTCTATTTTTGAACTCACTACATCTCTCATTTCTTTTTCTCACTTAAACACTTTGTCTATTTTTAGTTTCTCTTAAGTCTCACAGAATTAATTATAATAGCAGTAGTAATTATACATACCAATAGTAAATTAGG
>BQNB010026750.1:0-58279 GCA_026074375.1 Tanacetum coccineum | reverse complement strand
ATCTAATCCTTATACTAACTACGAGCTAAGACTATTACAACTTTGGAAGTGACCGACACTTTTCGTGTTTCCAACAAAAAATTTTGACACTTTACTCGATGAAGGAAACAAAATTCTTTACTCTATCGAAGGAACTCCTCTCGAAGATGATCTCTTTGTCGAATTTGACGAATTCATAGCAATGAATATAGAAGAAAATATAGAACCTAAAATTGATAAAGAAGAATTAACCTTCGAAAAAATTACATTCGACACAAATTATAAAATCAAGAAATCTCTTGAAGAACCCTTTACGGATCTGGAACTCAAACCTCTTCCTCATCACCTAGAATATGCATTCTTAGTAGGAACATCTTTGCTTTCGGTGATCATTTCATCCAAACTCTCTAAACAAAACAAAAACAAACTCATCTTAGTTCTTAAAAATCACAAACAAGCTTTTGCTTGAAAAACAACAGATATTCCTGGTATCTGTCCATCCTTTTGCAAGCAAAAAATTCAGCTTCTTGATGACAAAAAACTAGTAGTTCAAAAACAAAGAAGATTAAATCCAAACATGAAGGATGTTGTTAAAAATGAAATAGTCAAACTTCTCGACACAAGCATAATTTATCCAATTGCCGATAGCCCTTGGGTAAGCCGAATCTATTGTGTACCAAAGAAATGTAATATTACAGTAGTCACAAACAAAAAAGATGAACTAGTCCCAACTCGAACTGTTACTGGTTGGCGAGTTTGTATTGATTATCGTAAACTCAATGATGCAACCGCAAAAGATCACTTTCTGTTGCCATTCATGGATCAAATGTTAGAAAGACTCGCATGAAATGAGTACTTTTGTTTCCTCGACGTTTTTCTGGATATTTCCAAATACCCATCTATCATATGGATCAAGAAAAAAAAACCTTTACCTGCCTTTTCGGAACATACGCTTATAGGTGAATGCCTTTCGGCCTTTGCAATGCACTTGCTACTTTTCAGAGGTGCATGATAGCAATTTCCACGACATAATCAAAGAATCCGTTGAAGTATTCATGGACAATTTTTCTGTCTTTGAAAACTCATTCAAAAATTACTACACTAAATGTTTAACATAAATATACAATTTCGTTACCTAAGTGTGAAAATTTCAGAAAGTTCATGGGCTATTTATGGGCTTACCTCATTTTCTAAAGGGCTAATTCATTAAATGCCCCAAACCAATAGCCTTGATTCAATGATTGCCCAAATTAAAATGATTTACTTAGTTGCCCTCAAAAAGCTATGCGACTTAGAGCATCTCCAATGCAAAAACTACAAATAGCTTTTTACTATTACAAAAAGCTTTTTGAATGGGGTTATTTAGCATTGCATGAAAGGCTTTTTGCAAAGACTTGGTAAATCTCAAGTCTTTGCTAAAAGCTTTGTTTATCTTGTATTATATGCATTAAATGCAAAAAATGCATCAAGTCTTTGACAAATTGATGCATTAGAGATTCTTTTATACAACCTTCTTTAGAAATTGATAAGTGTCACCCCCTTTTAATCATTGGTAATACAAAAGTGTAAGTAAATAGTACATTTATGTCATAGATATGAAAGGTACTTTCTTATGCGACTTTAATTATACCTTTTATGCGACTTGTACTGTTTGTTTTCTTATATAAAAAGTAAAAAAAAGATTCTTTTATCCTTTTAAACTTATGCAACTGGTAGTATTTCTTATGCGTTTTTATAGTTGGAATAGTATTATGTATATCATATTTTTTTTCTTTTGAATTACTGATTGATTGGTTTTTAAGCTAAACCTATAATATATAATAAAATATATATAATAAGTATAATCTAAAAATAATCAATGAAACCGAGAAGTAGTATAGAATATCCCCGGGTCGTTTATCCCCAGCGAGGCTGTGCTTGAGAATCGATACAGTCGAAAAATTGGAGTTTGAATGAGATTAATGATTTGGAAGTGTAGAAAGCTAAATTAATCAATAATAAGCAAAAACGATTGAGAAAAACCTAAAAATTATGAAATTAAACTGAAAAACGAGAGCAGGAATCCCGAACAAGGGGTCAAAAACCTAAAATCTTAAAAATTAACCCTACAAAGAATTTTTTACTTCTAATCTACTCTAGGGGACTAATAATGAAGAATGAAAAAGACTAGACCGAAAACGGAGTTGAAACGAGCTCTAAAATGAAAAAACAAAAACGGGGCTAAATCCCGTTCTTTAAAAAGTACGATTTTGCAAAAATGACCCTACAAACGTTTTTATATTTTTCCTAAGTAAAAGATGATAAAAGAAAATTTTGTAAAAAAGAAAAATATTTTTTTGACTTTTTATTTATTTTTTATGAATTAAAAACAGTTTAAAAGAAAATAAATTATAAAAATTAGTAAATGAACAGTAAAAATTACGAAAAAATACAGAAAAATAGATTAAGCTACAACTATCCTAGGAAAAATGCTAACTTGAACCCACAGCTTATAAATAAGCCAGGAATAAGCCCACAAGGGCTGAAAGGCTTATTGGCCAAAACGTGGTTATATTAATAACCACTTGGGCTTCTAACGAAGAAGTCCCAAGGGCACAGCGGTAAGGGTGTTGGTATGAAAGAGGGTTGATGAGGGTTGAGACCCGGGTTCGAGTCTTGCTCACCCGGGTTTCCCCTTATCCCCTTTTTTTTAGAAAAACTTTTTATACAAACTTGTTAAGCACATGAAGGTGGTCATTTTATATAACTACAACTTTTCGTGAATGCTTATAAATAAGCTGTAAAAGGGCTCTAAAGATGGCAGTTTGCTTAAATTGCTATAAAGCTTAAAATGCTTTTTGATTTTTGGTTTTTAGCACAAGTAAGCAAAACTGAATGACATATAAGCAATCTCAAGCAACAAAAAGCAATAAGCAACAAAATTTAGCAACTACAAGCAACTAAATAAGCCAGAAAAGAGCTTAACAAATCAAACAGTATGCTTAACACTTAAAGGGCTTAAGGACATTTGATTTTTGATTTTAAGCACACAATAAGCTAAGAAATTTAAAAATAAGCTAAGACAGACATAAAACCAAGCTAAATAAGTAAAAGAGAATAAAAAGCTATACTAATAAGCACCTAATGAGCTGGAAAAAGAAAATAAGCTAATTACTACACTATGCTAAAAAAAGTCAACTGGCCACTTTTGTGCTTAGAATTAAGCACTTTAGAGGGCTTCCTAAGGTCTGAAACAAAGGGATGGTATTAAAGAGCTTATTGGCTTTCTAGAAAAGCCAAAAGCTTGTGTAGACACTAACAAATAAGCTAGAAAAGTGGCTTGAAAGTGGTGGTTTAGCACCAGGGCAGTTTTAACAAAGGACCCCTTTTTTTTTAAAGTAAGCTTAAAAATAAGCTCTCCAATAAGCTCAAAAACAAAAATTTAGTTAAAACAGATGAAAAATGACTTAAGGTGAGCTTATATTTAAAAATTCAAGACTTAAAAACCAACTTAGCCATCTGAGATTTAGACTTGAAAGTAAGCATTTTTTTTACTTTTAAAGACTCAAAAACTTTGGTTGTTAGATTATAACAAATTGCAAGGAAGACCAATGTGGTTTAACCACTTGTTTTTAACCCTCTCAAATGACACAACCTTGATCCTTAACTCAGGTTTTCTAAAGCTTAAGCAAATAAGCTCTTTGACCCTTTTTTAAAACTAACAGACTTAAGAAAACAATGAGAAAACTTGAAAAACACTTTTTTGAACTTAAAAACTTTGGAAAACAGACTCTAATTGGCTCACTAAAGTTAGCCAAAGTTGGCCAAATGGCACCAACCCATGACCATACCATTTTGACCCATTTTGCTTGTTGTCCCAAACACCCCTTTAGGCTTTCAACAACTTGATTTACCACTTATAAAGACTAAATTAAGCACAAATTTTTAAAGACAAGTATTAAACAAGCAATGTTAAGCACTAAAAGGTAAAAAGAAAAAGGAAATAAGCACTTTAATAAGCTAATAAGCAAACAGTGAAAATAAGCTATCTAAGGCAGTTTATACTTAAGACTTAAAACAATGGCATAAAATCATTAACAAACATGAATAAGACATAAATAAGCAAGAAAAGCAAGAATAAGCTAAGAAAAGCACTAATAAGCTGTTGCTACTGTAGCAATAAGCAAAATTTGAAAAAGATAAATAGGGAACTTACAATCTGTCCAAGCTTTTGGCAATGAGTTTAAGCTTTTCAAAGCTTAATGACCAAACCCTAAGTGTTTCCCATGAGACTCTAAAACCAATAAGCCATCCCTTTCTGCTTATTCATCCATAAGCTTAATTCAGCACACCTTTTTCTTTCTGTTTTTTTTATTCTTAAATACTTGTATAAGAATTTAACAACAGCTTAATAAATGGCTTATGTGAGAGCTTATATGATGTTTTAAAAGAAACTTAAGCAAGAGTAAACATAAATTTGAATTTCATTGAATTTTTAAAAGTACAAGTACAATAAAGTTTAACTACTTAAAAACTTAAAACTGAACTCTAAAAACTACTCTCTAAAAAACTAACTAACTCCTTGCCTCAAGGGCTTACAAAGGCTTTTTATAGAAACGGGCTAGGGTCTCTCTTTGGTCTTTGTCTTCTCCTTTTGTGCTAGTTTGCTGAGACAAATGGGTCTTGTGTGTTTGTTGTGTGTGTAGAAACACAAAACCAATCTTGGCCCTTGGTTTTGAGTGTTGCCCAATCAAAGCGATCTAAACCCTTAAAAATTCTTGTCCAATGGTTGAGTTGGGGATTGCCAAGGTGGACGAGTGCCCATGTGGGGGTGGGGTTTGCTGGTGGTGATGGTTTTGGACGGGTATGAACAGTATCCGAGGAGGGGGGAGGTGACAGAGGTGGGGTATGGTGTTGGCGGGAAATGGGGTTGGGAGATGTACAGTGTTTTAAACAGGGTAAGGTTTGGGAGTTTGTCACAAATGGCCCCTCAAGGATTATATATGTCTTGCACATTTCGTCCTTATGGTTTATGAAGTTTTGAAAAATAACAACATCACCCCCTCATGTATATATAACCAATTGCAAAAGAGGTCCTTATGGTTATATAAGTTTAATGGATTGGCAGATTTGACCCATGTGGTATATCTTTGGTGATTTGGCAGTTTTGGTCCTCGGACTTCATTTAGGGCTTATAAAAAGGGTAAATGGGCTTGGATTTGGGCCAATTTCTGACATGGGCTTCACAGTCTTCATGAATGATGCAAATGGGCTTTTGTCTTTATCTTGGGCCCATTTGGTCTTCAAGTGATATACTAATGGGCTTTCCTGGCCCATCAGATGGGTTCGGGTTTGACCTATTAAGTATTCTTCATTGTCGGCTTTGACTTTGACTGTTGACTTTTTGCTGCTGACCATTTCTTTGACTTTGGTTGACTTTGCTTTTCCATTCCGTGTCTGGTTTTGTCGTTTTGGCTTCGTTTTTCGTCCTTTTCTTAGATATCCGTTCCTGCACAACACAATTAGCAAAACAAGCATATTTTTGGCATTTTAAGTCCGTTTTTGGTTATTTTAGCTTGTTTTTAAAGGTAAAAGGTATGTGTAATTAAACACATACCAAAAATCCCCCATACTAAGGTATTGTCGTGTCCTCACGCAATGCTATGAAGTAAGCATTTAGAAAACTAAGAATCTCAATCACCCTCGACTAATAACCTCGAAAAGTAGCTAAGTGTTCATCAAGGGAGTTAAAGACTCATAAGTTTTGAAAATCCCCGTCTTTACCATTTTTTAAATGTATTCACTTATTCCTACACATATTTTTGTTCTTTTTGTTTTTCTTATTTTTTTGTCCTAAGCAACTAACTAGCATAATTGACTTTCATTATTTTTATAACTTTTAGGGATCATAGAACAAGATGCATTTTAATCCTAAAATGCCCCAAAAATGATAAGTTCCCTACTTTTCACTTATTCCAAACCAAGCTTAAAACGAAATCACCGTTAAATATAAGTTAAGATGCTAACACTACTCATATTTTTAACTTGTGAACTTTTCACTCCCGACAATTATTATATATTAGGTGAATGTGCCATTTCGAATTTCAACCATGGATCAACGTTTTGCAAAAATTTATGCTTCACGTTTCACCCGAGAATAATGAGTTTGAAGGCGAGATCATCCTAAGTAGCGACTTTCGTCTTGGCACATCCCAACCTTGCGGCTAAGTGACCAGGCTTTTGACACCCCACAAAGACTAGTATTGAGACTCACGGACCTTAGGTTTCAAAGACTCTTAGGTTTCCCGTATATACATAGCTTATTTAGAAAAACTTAAAAGAAAATAGTCTTAGTTCAAAAGCATATTTAAATTTAAGAAAAAGAGATTTTCCCTATATTTATTAATTCACATTTATTACACTTAATTTAATTACACATCCATTAAACTAATGAAATCCTCGACCTTTTAGAAGGCTGCAACATCGGTTGTGAGCCGGCAAGATGCAGCAAACTTTATTAGTCTCGGATTATTATTCTTACTATGGGCTTTCTTTAGAAGGCTGCAACATCGGTTGTAAGCCGGCAAGATGCAACAAACTTTTATCAGCCCACAGTTTATAATTATTATTACCATAATTTTTTCATTTTTTTCCATTTTTTTAACATATAATTACCATGATATAGAGAAAATTTCATTTTAGAAAATTTAAGTATAAATTTGAATTAAAATTATTGATATCGACTATACTTCAAAAATTGTTGATTTAAGTTTAATTTTCAAAAATAGCACGTATTATTAGTCCGGTTAGAAGCTTATGGTAGAAAAAGCCACAAATTACACACATGAGCTCTTAAGATTTCCAAATAATCCTTGTTTAGCATCCCACTCATAATGTTAAGGAACAAGCTAGAGCTCAACATGCTCGATCAAGTCAAAATTTACTCTTATTCTACCCAGCAGGAAAGTCAAAATTGTGACAAAACACTTATTTTATTTTTGAAATTTTTTTAATTTTTTCATTTTTTGTGAAATTTTGTGGTAAAAACGGGATTACGTAAAAACAATGGCTGCAGGCACAATCAAATCGAAGACCCCCCCATACTATGAAGAAACATTGTCCTCAATGTTTTTACAAAGGGTCTCTACGTAAATCCTAAGCTGTTTATGAATTATGCTAAAGATAAACGTTAGTTGATAAGATTAGGATATTGGATTCTCAAAATGAAGCTGATGATTTGAAGCTCTTGTGATCGAAGGACAAAAACCGCGAGCACGAGAGGCTTCAAAAATCTAAGCAATCCTGGACAATACAGCACAAAACACAAAACATGGAAAAAGTAGAGGCGAGCCTCCTCACAACAACTAAACACTTATTCATAAACTAGCATACTACTACTACTGATAAACTAGGATAAGCATGGGTGCCTCCCACGAAGCGCTTGTTTAGGGCACTTAGCTTGACCTACATCCCTGAATTCAATTGTTGTCCTTAGGGAAGAGTTTGTGGATATCCTAGAAATCCCTACAGGGACATCCCCTCCAAAATATGCTTCAAACATGACCATTCACTTTGAAAGTTTTGGCCCAGAGTTATTGGGATAACTCAACGGTGCCATAATGGAAAGACTTTTTGGAACAAGGTGAAATGGACTTGACCAACGGGTTTCAATTTGCCAGAGAAATATTACAATCTTGAGTTAAAGAGTGAGGACATGATCACCGACGTTGAAAACGTCGGTTTTGATCTTTGCTCATGAATCCTCTTATTTCCTTGTAAATCAAAGAATTATCGAAGCATGATCATGCGATTTCACTACTTCAATGATTGAACATTGCGTATGGTTCTCCGCGGTCTTGAGATCAAAATTTGCATGTTTAAGGGCCCAGTAAGCTTTGTGCTCCAACTCAATCGACAGATGACATGTCTTTCCATTTACAAGCTTGTACGGAGTGCACCCGATGGGTGTTTTGTACGCTGTACGGAAGACCCAGAGAGCGTCATCCAGTTTGTCCAACCAAGAGGCACGATTTTCGCCCACTGTCCTTTTAAAAATTCTTTTTAAGCCACGATTCGATACTTCAACCTGCCTACTTATCTGTGGGTGATACGCGATGGAGAGACGATGAGTGACTCCATATTTAAGCATGACCTTTGCAAACTGGTCATTGCAAAAATGTGTTCCACGATCACTAATGATGGCACGAGGGGCACCGAATCTGGCAAAGAGAGATTTAAGAAATTTGCAAACTACTCGGGCGTCGTTGGTGGGGAGCGCCTTTGCTTCAACCCATTTTGATAGGTAATCGACAGCCACAAGTATGTATTTGTTTCCTTTTGATGATGGGAACGGTCCCATGAAGTCTATGCCCCAAACGTCAAAGATTTCACATACTTGGATGGAATTTTAAGGCATCTCATCCCTTTGTGAAATTTTTCCTTGTCGTTGGCACGAGTCGCAATTTTTAACCAACTCGTGTGCATCTTTGTAAATTGTAGGCCAAAAGAATCCGGCATCAAAGACCTTTTTGGCGGTGAGATTTGCACCGTGATGTCCCCCGGTGGGTCTATTGTGGCAAGCTTCGAGTATGTCGAGAGCTTCTTTGCCGTGCACACACCGCCGGATCATTTGATCCGCACAGATTTTGAACAAGAAGGGGTCATCCCAGAAGTAGTGTTTGACATCTTTGAAAAACTTGTTTTTCTGCTGGGATGACATTCCCTTGACAATGAAGTTCCCCGCATGGTAATTTGCAAAATCTGCAAACCATGGGGTACTATCAACACGAAGAGCAACCGATCCAAGAGTTTCGAGAGGAAATGTTTCCGTGATTTCCTTGTTCTCGAGTTTATCTTGATGAGGGTTCTCAAGTCTGGAAAGATGATCGGGCCAGATAGCTCTGCTCCTTTTTTGTCCACGTATTATAACATCGAAGTTACATGGCGCAAAAGGATCCACCGCATCAGTCTTGGCTTAGCATCCTTTTTAGCGAAGAGATACTTTATAGCAGAATGGTCGGTATACACTATGCTCTTGGACAAAACGAGATATGACCGAAATTTCTCAAACAGTACACTACGGCAAGTAATTCTTTTCGGTCAGTATTGTAGATGTGCTTGAGCTTCGTCACGGTTATATAGCTGGCTTAGTGAATGTGGTAGTGAAATGCTTGTTTTATCCGCTGCCCTAAGTACTGCCCAATTGCCAAAGTCACTTGCATCACACATTGGTTTCGAAGGGCAAGTCCCAGTCAAGAGCAATCAAAATTGGAGCCCTCCCCCACCCCGCCCCGTCCCCGACGCCCCCCCCCCCCTGAGGTTGTGAAGGGGGTAGTGTGTATGTGGTGGATATTGAGGGGTGGTTGTGATGTGGGGAGAACGAAAAATATTCGGTATTTTTTCTTTTAAGTGTATTAAAGGATTCGATACACTCTTTTGAGAAGAAAAATAGAGTCTCTTTTTCAAGCAGGTGAGTCATTGGGCGGGCTATTTTTGAGAAGTCTTGTATGAAACGTCGGTAAAAACCGGCATGCCCAAGAAAACTTCAGACACCTTTCACAGTAGTCGGGTGAGGGAGCTTGGCGATAACGTCAACTTTAGCTCGGTCGACCTCAATTCCCGACTTAGATTTTGTGTCCAAGAACAATGCCTTCCCTTTACCATAAAATGGCTTTTCTCCCAGTTTAGGACCAAATTGGTGTCTCACATCGTTATTTAACAATTGTCAATAGGATATGAGCATGTATGATAAGAATCCCCTAAGACTAAAAGTCATCCATAAACACTTCCATTGTTTTTTCAATCATGTCATGGAAGATTGCCATCATACATCGTTGAAACGTGCCAGGTGCATTGCATAGCCCAAAAGGCATGCGGCATAGGCACAACGAGTTCTGTATGGCAAGTAATTTGTCTTTTCTTGTCCCTTCGGCGTCTACTTAAGAATCTGAAAATAACCCGAGAAGCCATCGAGGAAACAATAGTATTGATTTCCCGAGTCTTTCGAGCATTTGATCCATGAAGGGAAGTGGAAAATGGTCCTTTTCGGGTACTACATTCAACACAATAGTCAATGCATACTCTACACCCTATTAGAGACCAATCGAGCGGTCACTTAAATTCATTTCATCATTTTTGACGATGGTCCATGCCACCCTATTTCATGTACACGAGGTGCACCGTGCTTACCCTGGACTGTCAGAATCGGATAAATTAATCCGGCTCAAAAGCTTTTCACCTCTTTTTTGATGACGTCATGGAATTTCGGATTACCCGCCCTCTTGATGCTGAACCGTAAACTACATTCCACCGCCCCGTAGTCCTCTTCATGAATTTTGTGGGTACAAAATTCTGGGTCAATACCTTTAATACCGGAAAGTTTCCAAGCGATGGCTCGCTTGTGGGACTTTAGAACCTCGATCAGAGCGGCCTTTTCCTCATTCTTTAAATCTTTTGCAATTATGACGGGCAACTTGTCGTTACCTTCCAAAAATGCATATTCTAAATTAGGTGGCAAGTCCTTGAGTTCAACCTCAGGGGGCTCATTAACTGAAGATTTTTCATTGTTTGCTTCACAATTTTTAAGATCTTTTTGAGTTTCTGGAAAATAATTTCCTTGAAGAGGTGGTGATGGTTCACTATTAAGAATTGCTTTCAGAATCAGAATGTCCCCATCAGGGTCATAATACGTTGGATCAACTTCCGGTGAAAGTGAGAATCAACCCTCTATAGCAAGAAAAGAGTCGGCTTTCTTCGAAAAGAGAAAATCCGACTATCCCGAAATGGAGTTAAGTCGGAGAAGGAAGTAGAAATAGACTTAGATCATAGTAAGAAAGAGTTGGGATTGCCACTCGAGATCACTTTTGGAACCCAAGAACTACATATGAGAGTTATTCATCACAAGCCATATCAATGACCGTTAATTCGGTCCCTCATTATGATTGAAGTTAAGCCCGTGTATCTCTTAATTTAGGTCCAGATTAAATGTGATGGCCTCACAGCCAACACGAATGGGTTATTTCACCATTCGTATACATCATCAATGCACACTGGATCTATAAGAAACTCTCTCGATAAATAAAAAGGTACTCGGGGGGTCTGGTTCAAAATCTACGACCACGAAATCTGCTGGAAATTGGAACTTTCCCACCGTTACATAGACGTCTTAAGCTCAAATTGGAACTTTCCCACCGAGAATTGCTTGTTTTGAACGAGGTTAAGCAGACCGTGCTTAAGCTCAAATTTGTCCGTGGTGATTTCGGGCATAATGATGGCATCCTCGTATCTCCCTCGGTGAGTGCTTCAAGCAATTGAGCATAGTACGAATTAACGACATCGTAACAACGGGAGGAGTTAGATTTCCAATTGTAACTTCAAGATTTAATGAGTATCAACAAAATCCGTTGGGCTTGTTGTTGATGACGGTTACTAAATACGAGATAGAGAGAGAACAGTACGCATGCACTAAATATAAAAATGAAAATTACACAAAATTTTTTAGTTCTTTTTGGTTAATCCAAAATTAATACACAATTTAAATTTTAAGCTAACTGACAACGAAATAATACAACTTAATCCTAAGAATCAACAAGCGTCTCTTGTACTCTCGGAAAGAAAAAACGCACAAAGGAGTGCGGAGAATAGGAAAAGCGCAAGTTTATATAAAAACCTTTTCCTTTAGGGTTCGTAGTTCCAAGGAACAACCCGCCTAGATACCCCTCTTTGGAGTTTGTTTATCTTTTAAAAGGAGAACCGTACCTCGCTAGTGACACAAAAGGTAAGTTTTGATTCTTTGTTCGGGAACTTATAATGGATAATACTTAGTTGTTAAGTATTAAGATGGTGTTCTTTACCAACTACTGATGAATTTTATTGATAAATAAAGACATGTTTTTTATCTTTTTTGTTTTTTTGAGCAATTTTTTTATTTTTTTTATTTCATGACAATTTATACAAAAAAAGAAAGATGAAAAATAATTTTGACTTTTAGGGCTTTTTAGAAAACCAATAACTTCAAGAATGAACGATCTTTCAAAAACTAAGATTCAAACGGTAACGGATAAATCGACTTCCACAGCTTCACACACAACGGCGCCAAAAATTGATTTGGAATGTAAACTAGACCAATATATATAATAATATGATAAAAAAATATATATAATAAGTAAATCAAAAATAATCAATGAAACCGATAATATATATAATAATTTTTCCCCCCCCCCCCCTGACGTATTATCCCAAACGAGTGCTGGGCTGAAATCCGGAAACAGACGGAAATTGGAGTTTTGGAATGAGATTAATGATAATGGGAAGTATTAGAAAAGCAAATTTATCAACGAATTATAGCAAAAACGATTGAGAAAACCTAAAAGTTATGAAATTAAACTGAAAAAACGAGAGCAGGAATCCCAAAACAAGGGGTCATAAAAAACCTAAAATCTTAAAAAATAACCACAAACAATATTATTTTTTACTTCAATCTACTTTAGGGTGACAAATATGAAGAATAAAAAAAGACTAGACTGAAAACAGAGATAATAACGAGCTAAAAATGAGAAAACGAAAAACGGCGAAACCCGTACTTTAAAAACGTAAAATAATTGCAAAAACGACCCCAACTAAAGATTTTCTATTTTTCCTCAAGTGAATACTGAATAAAATCAAAAATTTCAAAAAATCAAAAAATTTTTTTGTGACTTTTAATTTAATTTATAATAATTAAAATATAGTTAAAGGAAATTAAATGATAAAAAATATACAAACAATAAAAAAAATTCTGAAAATTACTTAAGAAATAAGTTAAACTATAAAGATCTTATGAAAAATCTAAAATGGGAAAAATAGCTTATAAATAAGCTGTTATAAGCTTAAAAGTGGTTGTGGGCTTAATAGACTAAAGTGGGCTTATATATTTAATTTACAACCCACTAACAGGATGAGCAATAGTGAGCACAGCGGTCAGAGGTGTTGATCTAAAAAAGTGATTGGTTGAATGGGGTTGAGAGGTCCCAGTCGAGTCCTTGCTCACTCGGGGTCTCCCCTAATCCCAACACTTTTATTTCTCATTTTTTTTACAACTTTTTGAAAAAGCTAAAATTAAGCAACTTAAAAAAAAGAAATTTTTTTGTAACTTAGAAATAAGCACGAAAAATAAGCAAAAGAAAGAGGCAGTTAACTTTTTGTGCTAAATCCTAAGGAATGCTAGACTAGCTTAACTGTTACATCCAAGCACTAATAACAGCAATCTACAAAGAGGAAATAAGCTAGCACATATACATAATTACACCTAACAGCAGGTATTTGAACAAAAATAAGCAAAGCATATTAAGCTAATTTAAAAGTGAAAAGACAGAAAAAGCTAAAGAGCAAAAACACTAGAAAATTTTTAACTAAAACCTGCAACTAACAAAAATAAGCCCTCCTTTAAACAAAATAAGCTTAAATAAGCTTAAAACTAAACTACATACGCACACTTAAAACTAAATAAGCTGAGAAAAGTAAGCAACAAGCTCAAACATAAGCTAAAATCCACAATAGTTCAAAAACTTACCCTTTGCACCCTAGAGAAGGGGTTTATTTGTGAGATAAAAATAAGCTCAAAATGGTTTTCAATGGGAAAACTAGCTTAATTCCCCTAAAAGCATAGTTAACAGCTATCAACAATCAGCAATCAATAACATTGTGAACTTTCCCCCCCCCCCATTTTAAAAAGCTATTTTTAACGGCTTATGTAAAAAATGTTTGATATCAAAAATTTAAATAGTTAGCATTTAACTTTTTTGAAAAATAAGCAATTTGAGCTAAAATTAAGCTAACAAACAATTTCCTTTGGTCATTAAAACTTTCTGAAAACAGCCAAGCATGAACATCATAGAGTACTTATCAACTTTCAAAATCTATTTTGAACAAACAACTATAGCCAGAAAAACAAATTAAAAAGGCTGTATTTGTTTTCTAAAACACATAATGAAAATTTGACAGAAACTAAATAAAACTAATTAAGACTACACATAGAGACTTACACTAACCCTATCAAACATACTAAAACACTTAAAAATAAAGTCATAAACTAAGCATAATAAAAAGCTTGGTGTTAGACAGCTTACCAAATAAGCCTGTCTACAACACTTAATACACTAACAGTTTTCAACACTTGATAGAAAAAACATCAAAACAAATTAGAGAACCAAAAATCTTATTGTAAAATAGCTTAAAAATAAGCAAATATAAATAGCTTAACAAAGTTGGCTTAATGACCCAAAAGTGTTTTAACTCATTTTAACCCATTTTAGACCATTAACCCAAACACCCCTTTAAGCTTTTAAAATCCAATTTTAAAGCTTTAAAGGCTGTTTTAAGCTTAAACTTTTGAAGAGAAATGATGAATAAGCATTACCAAGCATAAATAAGCAGCAAACAAACAAGATTAAGCACTTTAAATAAGCAAAATAGAATAAGCAGTTTAAAGCTAAAACTAACAGTTTTAACTCAAAACTTAACTAAATGAGCTTAAAACTTAAAAACATGCATATTAAGCCATAAATAGCATAGATAAGAAATAATAAGCACAAATAAGAAGTAAATAAGCTATGCTACATTAATAAGCCTGAATTTAAAAAAAATGAACTAACAAATCCCATGCCAAAACCAGGGTAACAATAAGCATCTACAAGCACTATCATAGTCAAACACGACAATCATGAGTCTATAAGCCCTCCATTACTGGCTTAACAACCAAATCAGCTGAGGTCTTTAAGGTGACGTTTTTGTGAATTTTCTTTGTTTTTTTATGACAGTATTAGAGAACAAAGATTTTGTATAAGCCTTTATATAAGTTTACTAAAAGCTTATACATAGGTTTAAGAACAGTATTTAAACAACAAGGAATTTAAAGACTTAAAGAAAACTTTCAACTTCTATTAAATAAAAAAAATACAATGCCGAATTTTAATTGACAGAATTTTTAAATGCTTAAAAAATTTAAAAAGCTACCTAAGAACTATTTTTCTAACTGCCTTGAAGGCTTACAAGTGATGCTATTAACTACACTCTGTCTAGTCTTCTCTTCTTCCTCTGATGCTTACCTATGTGAGTGAGCCAGCCGATGTGTGCTCTGTTGTGTGTGGGAGAGACCATAATCAATCCTGAGCCAATTGAAAAATTTCCTTGAAGCACAACACCATCTCAACCCTTGATTGATTTTTAGCCAATAACCTCACCGGGGATTGCCCAGCTTGTAACATGAACCATGTGGGAGTGGTTTTTTTGTGAGAGGAAGGTTTTGATGGTACGAGTGAACTGATTCGGTAGAAACAAACAAATTTAATATAATTTATCTAGTTCATAAACCTGGACAAGAATTCTTTCCAAAGAAACTTCTCAAACCAGAGAAATATAATGTAGAAATCTCACTACAGACAAGAGAAAACACAATTTGTATATTTTTATCCGGGAAGTATTTTTTCTCGGGTCGTGTCCCAACGAAATCGTGAATTGAGAATTTAGGAATAATTCGGATTCGAGTTTAGAATAGTAAAGGATTTTTGATTTGTTGATTACACTACGAAATATAATAGCACAAGCTAAAAATAATGGAATAGCACGAAATTTAAATGCACTAAACGTATTAAACGCGAGCTAAAACTGAAATTTAAAAACTAAGGCACAACTTTTAACAAATTTTATACCTAAAAATCACAAATTTAAAATGAAAATTTTAGGAAAAAGAATTAGAATTTTTTATGTATTTTTGAATTTTTTATGAATTTCTAAAGATTAATGATTTAATCAAAAATAAACTTTTTCTAAAAATTAACACTAAAATTTTTCTTTTATTTTTCAAAAATACTAGATTTAAAATGAAAATTATTGCAAAAAGAATTAAAAAATTTCAACTATTTTTCTATTTTTTATGATTTTTCTAAGAAAAAGTAATCACTAAAATCTATTTTAATTTCTAGAAAATACAAATTTAATTGGAAAAATATAGAAAAATGGTTTTTAAACTTTAAAAAGGTGCAGAAAATTTTTGGAACAAAAAGCCCCAATTTTTAAAACCCAATTGAACCCTAATTTGACCAATTAAAAACTAAACCCTAAATTTATAAAACTAATTTCTAAAATATTAAATCTATTTTATTATTATAAGAAAGACAGGGTAGGAAGTGAAAGAAATGAAAGTTGAGGGTAGGCGGGCTAACTTGTTAAAATTTACACCTTAGTAGAAACAGATAACCCTGAACTATGTAAATAGAACTAAACAGACCCTACGCTTGTGCTTATTTTTGGCTTATTGAAAAGTGAGATTCAGAAAAAACTTAAAACTACAAAGTTGTAAAACAGCTTATTCCTAACAACTTTAACAAAAGCACTTTCAACTTTTAACCAAAGAATAAGCTAGAAAATAAGCTGTAAGTTTCCTGTCACAGAAAGTAGCAATTTGACAAGCTTTTTAGGTTTTGGCTTATTGTGAGCTTATTACTTGATGTAAACTGAAACTAAAAGATGCTTATTAAGACTTAAGATGTATACTAGAGGTTTTTAAACTAAAATCACCCTATGTTGAACAAATTTAGAAAGAAAATGAAGATGAAAAAGAGCAAAGTCTAAGTGAAACTGTTTTTGAGCTTTTTTAAAAGTAAACTAAATGCTTATTTTTGAACTTTGAATGCTGAGATTTTGGAAATAAGCTACTCTAGCAGTCTATATTCTACTTAGGTAAAAGGATTTATAAAACTTCACAAGGAAATGAGAAACTTCAAAGATTTAATAAACAAGAACTTAATTCTGCTGTTATGAGAGTTGCTGATCTATTTGGATGCTGATGCAATTGGCAATCCACTCAAAGACAAGCTACACTTTGAGACCTAATTCTTCACTAAATGACACTAAGTGAGTACTAACAACCTTGGACTCTAAAATGCTTTTAAAATCCTAAAAGCTAAACCTCTTACAGCTGACATTTTGCCCTGGTGCTGAGAATGATTTTTAAAACTCTAAACTATTGAATTCTAAAACCTAACTTCTAAAAACTGTTTGAAAACTTGTATCATACCCTAACTCAGCTAAAGGAAAAACTTTGGCAAAGTAAAGTTGACTTTATAAGTCAATTTCAGCCTAAACCAAACACTACCTTATTTTGACTGTCAAAAACAAAATACACTTAAAATCTATATAAAAGCTAAAACAACCTAAACTCTTTATCTACTTCTATTTGTATTGGATTAATAGAGATGATTGAGAACTAAAATGCACAGCTTATTTAGAAAAATAAGCTACTTACTCTACTAGGTTTATACTTAATAAATGACAAAATTTTATGAGAGACTGAAATTACTTAAACTAAATCTTATGAAATCTAAAATCAGCTAATAACAGACTTAAACAACATTATATTGAAGAGAATTAAACAAAGCTTGATTAGAAATAAGCAAATATAAAAGCTACTTTTAAGCTAATTTGAATCTAAAGAAGTAGAACCTGAAAATAATGGAGTCTCAGAACTAGAGCCACTCTAGTTGAGTGAGTGGCTCAAATTGTGATCCTAAGTGGCTTCCAAAGCCTCTAAACCAGAGCTTTAAGCTCAATAAGCTATTTTCAGCTTATTTCTTTATTAAGCTGCCAAATCTTGATCAAATGAACTCAAGTGGTAATGATGAATGTAAAATGATGAGAACAAGTGAATGATTCATTAAAAACAGGTAATAAGCTCACATGAGCTTATTGAGAGCTTAATGATGTAAAATTTGCTTAAATTTGAAATCAAAGAGCAAGGTAACTTGAAAACTGAAATATATTGCTCAAATTCGTAAGGTACAAGCTGAATTACATTAAAATGCTTAAAAGAAAGACTGAATTTAAATTACACTAAAAAAAATCATAGTAAAAGTGGTGTGTGGTACACTTTTAAAATAGATTGATATTACTAGAAAGTGACAAGTACAGTTTGAGGAAGTGAGTACCCAAGAGCTTAAAAGCTTAATTGCTTGAAGTAAAAGAGAATTGCTTAAAAAACGGGAAATTACAAGGTAAAAGTTTAAAACAAAAAATTAACCACAGAAAAATGAAGACCTATCCTTCTATTTATAGAGGAGTAGTGAAGAGAGGGAAGGATTTCTAGAGGATTCCTTTAAATCTCATCCGTTGATTATTTTTAGTGAATTTGAGCCGTTTGATGGGTTTGATGAGGTGTTCACACCAATTAGGGCTTGCCACGTGTTTGTTGTTGATTGGTGAAGGTGTATGAATGAGTTTTATAAGAGAAAAGGGAGCGGGGTGTGGGAAAAACCGGGATTGGGTTGTGTGGGAAATTGGCGGGAAATTCAGTTGTGGCTGTTAGGAGGTTGCGAGAAAGCCGGGGTATTATTTGAATGTTTTGGAGTATTGACATAATTGGTCTGTTTCTATCCGCCACTTGTAGTGTTTAAGGAGTATCTGAAATTGCAATTTCACCCCTTGTGCTTGTATACTTCTTTTTCTTCTTTATTAAACAAAGTTTCTTCTTTTGCAACTTAAGCCCTTGAATCTTTAAACACTTGACATAATTGGTCCTTGGCTTCATTCCTTTGACCTTTGACTTCTTTTATTGCTGTGTCGGGCTGATCCGGTTGTGATCTCTGGCTGATTTCTCACTCTTGCTCTTGACTCTTTGTCTTTTTCCCGTTTCTTGTCGGTTTTTGATCGTTTTTGCTTCTTTTTGTCTTTCCAATCTCTTTCTTGCACAAATTGGGAATAAAAGCACACATTTTCTATTCTTTTGGCATTTTTATTGGCTTTTTTTAGGCAAAATCGCCCGGGCTATTTTAGTATACAATTAAGCAAATATCAAAATTCCCCAAACTAAAGGATTGCCGTGTCCTCACGCAATGTTATGAAGTGTACACTTTGTAAACTAAGAAGTTTCCAAAATGCCCTTGTTTAAAACCTTTTATGAATCACCTTTTAAACAACTTTCACTTTTCTCAACATTTAATCTCTTGAAAACACATTAATGGCAATCATTGCATCGTTTGCAACTTTTTGCTAATCGAAATAGGCTACTCCCGATTATAGAGCACAAAAAGAGGAAAATTGTCATCCGTGCTTTTCACTATGGAGTAAACAAAGCTAATAAACAAGATCATTGTCAATATAAGTCCAAATGATTAAGCTCTTATACTTATAACTTGTGAACTTTTCACTCCCGGGAATAAATTAATGATTAAGATGTGTGCACTCTTTTTAACTCAACCATAGATCAATTTATCTTCATAGTTGAAATTATCTTTATTTTTTGCTTTTAGGGAAAGGAAAAATTTTTTTTTTTTAAGCCTTGTGTGCTAAATGTTAATAAACATAGATAACCTCGATCAAGCTAAAAGATTAGGATCGGATAACAAAACTTATAAATTGATTTGAGAAAATGAAATTTTTAACCATTCTTTTATTTTCCATATACTATAATTTTTTTTTTTGCAATAGGAATGTTGTTCTTAGTTCGAACCCCTACTTAGGCCTTTTCCCATTTGAGGATATCGCATACAACATACGGTTTTCTTAGTTCGAACCCCAATCGACTGCTAACGTTTTGTAGGTTTTATCGCCGGACAAGACATTTCCTACAAAGCCCCCTTAGAATCCATAGTCCCTTAGTTGCAATCATCACATAGGCCTCGCTCATAGTGAGGAATGGCCTACGACCTTGATTCTGTGTACATAAGTTTTAAAAAATTCCCTTAGTTGCGACCCCATCGAGTCTTTCTCTCAAAATAGAGACGCCATACGATTAAAAACTACATATAGATTTTGTTATTCTATTTTTTCGAATGCTCATTGGACGAAAAATAATGCTTTTGGAATTAGAAATGCTTCTTTGAATTTTTTTATAATTATCTTTTTGATGAAGGAAAAATTTCATTTTAGGAAAGCAACTTATAAATTTGAAACCAAAAATCTTACTTACATATTATTAATGAATTTTCCCTTCCTTTTTTTCAAATGTAAGATTTTTCTAACAGACATCTGTTGAGCTCCCACCTAGCTAAATTAAAAAGAGACGTATGATTAAGTGTGTTAAGAGCTTTTGGGAGTACAAAAGACACAAATTATTCTTATAAGCTTTAGGTTTTCCAAATAACCTTGCTTAAACAAATACACTTATATTTAACTACATCACTTCTTGTTCTTCACATTTTTAAAATCCAAAGCAAAAAGATTTGGTGAAGCTTCTAGCCTACAAGAGGATAGGTTTAAAGAACTAGCTAGGCATTTTTCACCCGGTTCAAGTCAAAATTAACTCTATTTCTCACCAACGGACTACCAAAAAGAGGTGTTTTTTCCAAACTAAGCTTCTTTTGAGCTTTTCTTGTAAGCAAAAATTTAAAATTTCTTACTTTTCACAAAAAAGGTAATTCAAAAAGATTCAAACAAGGTTGCGTGAAGTGACAAGCATATCGTAGATATCCTTCCAAACTAAAATGAAAACTTTGTCCTCAAGTTTAAAAATAAGGGTTCAAAAAGGAATACTTTACAAAAATTCCTAAGTCATGCCAAAAGAATAGATGTTAGTTCGATAAAGAACAAGGATAAGAGATAAGAGTTTTCCCATTTATGAAGAGAAAATTGAAGATCATCGATGGAAATTGTAGGAATTGCTTTATCCTTCCACAATATTGAACCATGAAGCTTCCAAAATCCGGAAAAAACCTAGAACAAAAATCACAACAACCAACAAGAGACGAAATGAAACAGATTCCTCTTTCTCTAAACGGCTTAGTTTTCTTGTTAACCGAGTACAGCTATACTCGCCCCCGAATTTTATTTGTCTTGGGGAAGCAAGAAAAATAGAAAATGAGAAGAAAATAAAAAGGATAAGCATGGGGTGCCTCCCACGAAGCGCTTGTTTATTATAGAGTCCCCTTCGCTTGACTCTTTCCCCAAACTATTTTTCTTATGGTGGATAATAGCAATGGTGAAGAAAATCCAAGAGGTGGAAACCTCCCCAAACTAGATATGAAAGAAATACCGTAGCATTTTTAATTCCGGGTTCAACAAATTTTTTAGAAAAAATTTTCAAGATTGAAAATATGAACCCAAAAAATGCTTTGGTAACATGAAAGTCCATTAAGGGTGGGTGGAGAGGGTCAAAAACATCAAGAGTCAAAAGAGCTTTAGATTGTGCTAACTCTTTTGAACTCTTATCATTAAAAGCATCATTATCAAATTACCCGGTTTATAAACTTTATCTTCACTCCCGTGTAGTAAGATGTGGGAGGTAAACCCTCGGGTTAGGTGACAAATGGTAAAAATGATAGGGTAGTAAATGTGAAGGTATCTTCCTGCATCTTCTGAAATAACATTTTTCACCTTATACACCGGGTAAGAAAGTTCACTGTGTTAATTTCGTCAAAAACATTAATCTTCACCATCACGGGCTCGTCATCAAAAGTAATTGACTCATATCGGAAGGAATCAGCGAGTCATCAAGTGGGTAAAATCATTAATGGAGTAGGGTCCTCCCCTGAATTCACGGTCACTCTTGATACCCTTTTAGTATCGAGTTTATCCGAAAAATAGTACTTCCGCTCTCTAAGGCAAATCATTTTCCAAACGGGTGATAGTAGAGGAGGGGGAAAATTATAGGAGGGAAAATCGGAATAGGAGGATGAGAGATTTAATGTGTTAATCTTTTCAATTAAAAGATAACTTTCGACTAATTTCTCCCGAAGAGGAATGTCAACGATCTTAGAAATGTCGAGATCAATCTCTCCTCCTTCCTCCTCAATATCAACACAATCATAAAAATCGTCATCATAATCGTCATTGTCGTCGGTATCATTGTCATCGACACAAACTTCAACGATTTCTGGAGAAAGTGGAGCAAGATGAGCAAGTCTACTTGTGGACTTCTCGTAAAAGGAATCCTCAATGTCGAACAAATTACACTCCCCCAAACTAAAGTCATCGGACTCACT
This sequence comes from Tanacetum coccineum, assembly GCA_026074375.1. Classification (NCBI taxonomy): domain Eukaryota; kingdom Viridiplantae; phylum Streptophyta; class Magnoliopsida; order Asterales; family Asteraceae; genus Tanacetum; species Tanacetum coccineum. Next base: position 36,371 of record BQNB010026750.1, on the reverse strand, counting down.
TGGGTTTGAAACAAGGGTCTCAACACTAATCGCCTCCGTTTCCGGAGTAATGTTAATATGCCCGTCTCCCATTATGAGCGAATCCTTAGGCTCTACGTTTTGCAAAACGGGAGTGTGAATCGTATTCGGATGAACCGCATAAAATCCCAAATTATCGTCATCATCGTCATCACAAGTAACAGAAGCACTGTAGACAACGGCCGTTAAAGCAGCAATACTTTTCATATTCTCGGTAGCTTTACTCTTTTTGTTGCGAACTTCAGCTTCAACTCTTACACATATATTTATAAAGATTGCCATAAGTTTTTGAATTTCTTATTTCCAATCTCTCTCGTATTCGCCTTTATCTATTCTCCTCTACCTCAGAAATCTTTACTATATACCAAATCATTGTTAGTTATTTCGCGTTATACTCTCTCATATCGGCCGAATGTTGTTTCATCATTATTTACTCTACGATACCTCATATCCTTCTGTATTTTTCTTTCTTTGAGTTTTCTGATTTTGGTAGAGAATTTGCTTAAGTGGTTGAATTTCATTAAGAATTTATATATAGTAGATGATTTTGCAACAATTTGCTTGCAAATACTCGAGGTTGAGTTTTGCTACTTTTCCACAACTTGCTCGATTATTATCAAAAATTTCATCCTCCCGCACGCACAACTGATGAATGTCTTTTCGCATTTATGAGGTATATGCATCATAACTTTCAAGCATAATGAAGATAGTTTAGCATAGATTTCGATAAGGTCCGCTTGAGCAGTGTAGCATTTCCATACTTGCTACGGTGGGTTTGATTAAACTTTCGGAAAATGTGGAGGTTGACTTTGGTCTGAAACCGTAAAGAATGAGAATAGAATAATTTAGTTCTTGGTCACTCGGATGAGACATTGGTAAGTTCTGCATGAGGACTCCACAGCTTTCACAACACTGAAAAGTATTGTTTGAGACAGTACGTTGTGTATATAGTGAGATGTGGGGAAACAATCAAATTTTGATTATAAGCACGTTCCGGCTCAAGAATATAGAGAATCGGATTTTCCTTTTGGAGCTGGACAATTGTGTAACCGAAAAGATTGAGCACCGTTTTCACAAAATTTCACTCATAAATGCATCTTAGACAAAGAAATGTCCCCATTTTAGATGGAATTCTACCGCACCTGTCATAACAACAATTTATTGAAATCTCGATTGAGGAGGATCTTTGTAGATATTCACACTCCGGGGTCGTTGGATCAACAACGCTTGGCTCTCGAGGCACCATTACATAACTCGTTCGTATGTCATTGGGATGATCTGGACGTATTTGAGAAAGTTTTGAAGAACTCAATTATCAACACAATATGTAACTCAAATTCTTTCTCGGAATTTTCGTAGTATTCGAGTACATCCATGACAATAGGACCATCGACTGGGGTTCCACACTCCGCACAATGCACAGAAGAGTTTGGACACTTGGAATCAATTATCTGGTCTTTTAGATTTACTATTTGAATACAACACTCCTTTAGTGTACCCCAACTTACCTACAATGTTGAACACTCTTTTGATTTTGCTTATAACGGGAATTCTTGTACGATTAGGCGCCTTAAGAATTAAACTTTATGGTGATAAGGAAAATGAGGGGGAAATTAAACAATAGCAGAGAAGGAGAAAAAAGAAAGAATATTTTTAGCTTTCTCGAATAATATATAACTATAATTTTTCCACCCCCCCCCCCCCACCACGCACTCCCGCTCCCACCCCCCCCTAAGTTTCTTTTTGGGGAAAATTTAATTTTTTTTAAGTATTTTTAGGAAGGAAAACAAAAATATTTGTTGGTAATCGTTTTTACAAAGCTTTCACGATATGTATCCAAGATTACGCTCAACTCTGTGAGCGGATAAACTTAGGCGTTGACCGCATGAGACTTTTTAAGGAGAGTAGCTATCTCTAACCAACACCGTGGGTTGGGTGGGATAGACACGCACCACGGTAGAGGAGCTGGTCACGGGGAGCGGGGGATCGGGTTGCTGCGGTGGGGGGGAGGGGTAGGGGGTTGTTGGAAGGGCTGATGTAGTGGGGTGGGTGGGCAGTGGGGGGGGTGTGGGGGAGGTGGGGGGAGGGTGATGGTGCAGTTGGGGAGGGGGGGGGGGAGACTACAGTGGGCTGCTGGGGAGGTTGGAGGAGGGGGGGGGGTGGGCCGTTTTGGGGGTGGACACGGAGGCGTGAGGGGTGACGAGGTGAGGGGAGGGGTGTAGGAGGTGGAAATAATAGTCTGAGTTATCAAGAGGGAGAGGGAGCTGGGGTGCGGGTTGAAGGGGGGTGAGTGTGGTATGGGTGAGAGTGTGGTGTCAGGGGACGGGGGGGGTGTGGTGATGTGAAGGGGAGATGGGGGGGGGTGGTAAAGATGCGAAGTGCTATTAGGAGGGTTACGAGGATTGTATTGGACTGCAGGGTGGGGGTGGGTGGTACGTGTGTTGAAGGGATGAATAGAGCATTGAGGGGATAGTTGAGTTAAGATTGTGGGGGTGGATGATGGGTGTGACGGAGATGGGGGGGGAGATGAGGGGGGTTGTAGTCAGTTTTAGTGGATAATGAAGGGGGGGGTGGGGGGGGTGGGGAGGGTGAGAGGGGAGGGGGATAAGGGGGGGGGTACGGAGGAGAGGGGGGGAGGGGGAAAGGGGTGTTTTTTTGGAGGTGTGGAGGAGGGACTGAATGGGGACAGGAGGGGGGAGGAGTTGTTGAGTGTGGGTAAGCATGGGGTGAGGTGGCGGGGGCGGGGTGTGTTTTTCAGTTGCGGGTGGGAGTCAGTGTCTGGAGGGGTAAACCAGGAAGAGGGCTGGGTTGCCCAAAGTGAAAGCAAGGATGGTGGTGGGTGGGTGGGTAGGTGGGGGGTGTGTGTGGGGGTGGCTGTGTGGTGGGATATGTGGGAGGAACAGGTAGCTTTGGGTGGGAATGGATTAGATGGGGGTAGGCGGGTGTTTATGACGGGGGTGTGGAGCGGAGGGCTGGGGGGGATTGGGGGCTTTGTTGGTGGGGAGGGGGTTAGGGCGGGGGGGGTGGAAGGGGGCTTAGTTGTGGTGAGTCTTGGAGAGTGTGGTGGGGGGGTGGGGTTGGGGGGGAAGGTGGGGTGAAATAATAAAAGTATAAAGAAAAAGAAAAAGAGTGACTTGAGAATAGGATGATGTGAATCAGAATAATACACAAAAAATAAGTGAGAGGGAGAATGAAGGCGCGGGAAGAGGGGGTGGTGGTCGAGCAAATGAGGGTTTTTTGTATTTTTGTTTTTGGGGTTTTTTTTTTTTTTTTATGTTATTTTTGTTTTTTTTTTTTATTTTGTGTTTTCGGGGATTTAGTATGATGTTTATTTTTTGTAGATACGTGGTTTTTTTTTTTTTTATTTCTTTTTTTTTTTTTTTTGGTTTGTTTTAATTTTATTTTTGTGTCTTTTCTTTTTTGTGAATATTCTTTTTATTTTTTTGTTAGTTTTATTGTTTTGTTTGTTTTTATGGGTTTTGTTGTTTTTTTATAGATTTATTTATTGTTGTTGGTTTTTTGTGTTTGTTTTTGTGTTTTTATTGTTTTAACGTAAGGGGAGAGGAAGGAGTGGGGGGGGTGGTTGGGGGGTGTGTGGTGGTTTGCTTAAGGAGCGTGGTTATAAAAGAGGTGCGGATAGAAACGGGGGAGGGGAGAAATGTTATATAGGTGTGGTTGTTGGAGAAGGGGGGGTTTTAGTAGTGGTGGAGGTGATATATTTGTGTTGTTGCTTAAATTTATAGGGGGGGGGCGGATGGCTAAATTTGAGGGGGTTGGGGGGTGGGCAGAGGGTGGGGATTTAAGGGGAATGGGGGAGGGGGCGTGAGTAGTATGGGGGTTTTTGGGGTTTTTGTGAAATAATACAATAGGGGAGGGTGGGGAGGTTTGGGGGGCGGTGGGGGATGGGGTGTAGGTTGGACGAACATGTATTCGGAGGGAGGGGGGTGGGGTCCCCCCCCCCCCCCCCCCCCCCCCATTAGAATAGAAACCCCCCCCACCCCCCCCACTCCCCCCCCCCCCCCACCCCCCCCCCCCCCCCCCCCCCCCCATCCACCCCTGACCCCCCCCCCCCCCCCCCCCCCCCCCCCCCCCCCCCCCCCCCCCCCCCCCCCCTCCCCCCCACTTGTCCAGGCTCCCGCACGATTATTGTGTTGAGTTAGTTTCGTGGGAGGACCTGGGTGGGGCATCTCCCAGGTTGGGATGGTCTGTACCTGTCATGTCCCATATAACCTTGTTATTTTTAATATTATATAATATATATATACGATGTCTTATGTGGTTGGGACATAAAATGTATATTGGGCGAGGTAGTAGGTGAAATATAAGAGTGGGGCAAGATTGTTCGCTGTTGGGAACAGATCGAGTCTGAAGTGTCGTTGCATGATGGTTGGCTAGCTTGAGTGATGGGGAGGGTTTATTGGTGAGTGTCCTGAGTGCCAGCACATTGGTCCACAGACGGTCTGTTGGAGATTGTTTAATGGTACATGGTGGGCATGAGAGACTTCAATGAAATCCAGGGTCTCTCCAAGCTCATCACACACACGTGGGGTTGGTCAGGGTAGGGGGGTGGGGTGTAATGAGTTGCGGTATTGGTTAGTGGGTGGGGTGTTTTGGTGGGGATTTGTCGATATAGTTGTTGTTCTACTTCTGGACTTCACCTATTTACTGAGCCTTGGATGCTGGGAGCACATGGGTGGTGGGGGGGGTTGGGTTTTTACAGCGAACAAGATTTTATCTATTATATATCTTTAATACATATACAAATATAAAAATAGTTTTACCCATTTTTTCGTCACCAACACTTTTTTAAGATATAAAAGTAGCATAGATTGTTATATATGATTTATAGGCATACATACATGTCAATGGAATAAAGACTTTTTGAGAAATTTAAATGTTAGAATTTTAGTACGTATTAAAAAAAGAAAAAATGCAATTTCTTCCAAACCACATAATGGGAATAGCTGGAAACATTTTTTTATTAATTTATGATTATTTTATGTGCTTCGGTGTTTTCCTATTTGGTGTTTTGTACAACATAATTTCAGTCCGACAATAAAAAAATCCATCAAAAAGTCTATTTCGGTGTAGATTTGAGATGTGATTAGATACTGTATAATATTTGTTTGAAGTAAAAAATAGCTTTACGTTTGTAATATTTTAATATAAGTCTACGGGTATAAAGTTTAAGGGGGGTTATTTTGTTTATTTTTTTAAGTTATTAATAAGAAACATGTAAAATTTATAAATTTGTCACTTACTCCATATAATTTATTTAAAATTAAAATCACTAATTTTATTAATTACCTCCACTTTGTTTTAGTTTTTTTCTTCACAAATTTGACACATCTCTATTTTTGATGTGTTTTTTTTTTCTCGTCATATTCTAGCCACCGCACAAATTTTTAATTTTGACCAAATCGATTTAAGTTTTTGACATTTTTGATGTAAACAAATAAATCCAGCACGATTTTGCCTTACGTGCGCAAAATCCAAGCGTTCGGATTGTCTAATTTTAAATTCATATGATTCAATTTTGATGGAAAAACTGCTGAGAAATTGATGTTAATTCTTTTAGTGGGTAAAAGCCATAGAATACCAACGTACTTTCTGAAATTTACCACAATGAACCATTTACTTTGTTTTATTATCCGATATCCCATATGTACTTTCAAATTATTGTCAACTTGAAGACGCAAAAACGTTTGAGTACCGTGTAGTTTTAGTGACAAACGTTAGTTCAATTCTAGCTAACGCGATCGTGTGAGGAAGTTTCAACTCCTGGCCCCGATGGTTATACGTTTGAATTTTTTAAAAAGTATTGGAGTCTTGTCGGGGCGGATTTTTGCGATGCGGTCGACTATTTTTTTTAAGTCTGGTACGTTTCCAAGGGGGTGTAACTCGTCTTTCATCGCCTTAATTCCTAAAGTTAATGATGCTAAGTTCGTTAATGATTTTCGGCCTATCAGTTTGATTGGATGCGTTTATAAGGTGATCACGAAAGTCTTAGCTAATCGTTTGGCTACTGTTATATCCGATTTAGTTTCCGAGACTCAATCGGCCTTTGTTGCTAATAGACAAATATTGGACGGTCCTTTTATCTTAAATGAGGTGTTAAACTGGTGTAAGCGAAAAAGGAAGCAAGCTATGTTTTTTAAGGTTGATTTTGCTAAGGCGTATGATTCGGTTCGGTGGGATTATCTCTTGGATATTCTTCAAGCGTTTGGGTTTGGGCCGAATTGGTGTAGGTGGATCCGTGGTACTTTTACTTCCTCCATGGCTTCCATATTGGTTAATGGTAGCCCAACGTCCGAGTTCCCTTTTTGTTGTGGGTTGAAACAAGGTGATCCGTTGGCCCCTTATCTTTTCATTCTTATTATGGAGTCGTTACATATCTCTTTCTCCCGTGTTGTTGACGATGGGCTGTTTAAAGGTTTTCAATTGCATGGCTCGGTTAATATTTCTCATCTTTTTTATGCTGACGATGCCATGTTCATTGGAGAGTGGTCCGAACAGAACTTACATAATATTGTTAAAGTTCTTAATTGCTTCCATCTTGCGTCGGGTCTTAAGATCAACATTGCTAAGAGCCAAGTCTTGGGTGTCGGGGTTTCTCAGAATGTTGTTTTGCAGGCGGCGAATAGGATCGGGTGTGCTGTTTTGAACACTCCTTTTCGTTATCTTGGTGTGACGGTTGGGGAGTGTATGTCTCGGAAGTCGGCTTGGGTTGGCTTGGTGAACAAACTCCAAGCCCGGTTATCTAAATGGAAGGTTAAAACCCTTTCCATAGGCGGCAGATTGACCCTTCTTAAATCCGTTCTTGGGGCCTCTCCAATTTATTATATGTCAATCTTTAAGGTTCCAAAAGGCGTGTTGAAGACTATGGAATCTATCCGTAGTAAGTTCTTCAACGGTGTTGATTCTTCGGATAGAAAGATTTCGTGGGTAGCTTGGGACAATGTCTTAGCGTCCAAACTGAACGGTGGTCTTGGTGTCTCAAGTTTCTTCGCGTTGAATCGTGCTCTTTTGTTGAAGTGGGTGTGGCGCTTCATTTCTGGCGATGGCTCTTTATGGTGTAAAGTTATTCAAGCGATTTATGGCTCAAAGTTTGATCTTCATGTGACCGATCAACCCTCGATTTGGTGCTCTATTTTACGTGAAGTAAAATCTTTGAAAGATTCTGGTTTTGATTTTTCTTCGCATTGTAAGAAGCGGATTGGGGACGGGTCTTGTACTAGTTTTTGGTATGATATATGGTTAGCTGATGCCCCTCTTTGTGTTCAGTTTCCCCGTTTGTTTGCTCTCGAATTGGATAAGGAGATTGTGGTGGCTAATAAAATGGGAGCTTCTTCGGTCTCAGCTTCTTTTCGCCGGGACGTGCGTGATGGAGCTGAGCGGCAGCAGTGGGATGACCTTTCTTCAATTATGAACTCGGTTGTCCTCTCGTCTTCCAAAGATAGGTGGACTTGTGATTTGTCGGGAGATGGAGAGTTCAAGGTTAAAGTCATCAGAAACTTTATTGATGACTTGTTTCTCCCTTCGTCGGATGTTGCAACGAGATGGGTAAAATTCATTCCCATTAAAGTTAATGTTTTTTCTTGGCGTGCTCGTCGTGATAGGTTACCTACTAGAGTCAATCTTAGCCGTAGAGGTGTTTTGTTGGATTCCCATCTGTGTCCTCTTTGTAATGCTGCTATGGAGGATGTTCAGCATGTTTTCTTTCGATGTGACGTGGCTCGGGTTGTTCTTCGTAAAATTTGTCGTTGGTGGGATTTGGATTGGCAGGAGATTTGTTCTTTCTCGGATTGGGATGCTTGGTTCTTATCCTTTCGACTTTCTTCCCGTCTCAAGTCTATTTTAGAAGGTGTTTTTTATGTTGCTTGGTGACGGATTTGAAGGCTTCGAAGTCAGTTGGTCTTTGACGCTTCGCCTCCTAATCGTTCGACGATTTTTGATGACATTGTTTCTTGGTCCTTTTTATGGTGTTCTAGTAGATGTAATAGGGTTTTTTCTTGGGAGTATTGGTTAAAAAACCCCTATCTTATTTCTTTGTAATGTCTTTCTAGCTCCTTGCTAGTTTTTTTTAATAAAGTTGTCGTTCAAAAAAAAATGTAATATTGAACTTTAGTAAAGATCTTTGGCTTAGTTTGTACGCACCTTCAAAAAACCCATGATTCCACTGGAGAGATTTGTGAAAAAAAATGTTCAAAATCTCGGCTTATGCCTATTCTGGTTGGTGTTCTACTGAGCCAAAAGAGTTGCCTGAACAACTCCTTATAAGATGGACAATAAATGATATAAAAAACAATCAATAATTAGCTTGTTTCCACCAATTTACATATTTTTTGATAAGATATATTATATGTCACATGAAAAAGGTAAAATTATCCCAAAGGTATATGTATAACACTATACTATCAATATTTCTATGAGCCGTTTGGTTCGCATAATGTTTTTTGTGGAATTGGAATGTGTTTGAGGAATTGGAATGTTAAGGAATTAGAATGTTAATGAATTAGAATCTGACGGAATTGGAATTTGTGAAAACTATCGCGTGTTTGGTTGGAAAAAAATGAAATGAAAAAACAAATTATATAATTATATTAATAATAATAAATATAATTTTTAAAAAATAAATAAATAATAATAATATAATTTTTAAAAAATAATATAATTTTTAAATAAATAAATATATATAATTTTTTTAAAATAAATAATAATAATAATAATAATAATAATAATAATAATTTATTTTTGATGATAAAAATATCGAATTCCATGGAATTATAAACTTTCCTTCCGTTTTATGATGGAATGTTGAATTCCACACATAAAGGAATTTGAGTTAATTCATTACATTCATTCCGCCAACCAAACACACTAAGAATGTAATTCAGATTTTGAATTTAAACATTCTGCCAACCAAACACATTATGGAATTGGAATATCAATTCCATCAGAAACCTGAAGATTCCGCGAACCAAACGGGGCCTTAGTACTTAACAATTTCTAATAAATATTACTTTACATTTTCTAATCAACAAAAGTTCCCCAAAATTATACAGTCACAGACAATATTTTATGTTTGTTATTATATAATTATAACTTATATCAATCATCAGTATGCTGATGAATAAAAAAAGAAAGTTTTACTATTTACAATGTAAAAAAAAGTAAAAGATTAAATAATTTTTAAAACACACCCTCAAGTATGTTAAAAGTTACAAGACTGACCTTCAACTTTAACTTATTTACGACTTTTTTATATAACAAACTTTATTTATCAAATATGAAGCGCGTATCTATCGATTCATTCGAGAAAAAAATGTCACTGTAAAGACCGTCGAATTGCGAACAAAACGAGCCCAATTTTGCAATGCTTCTGACATGCGTACGATTTAAAAAAAAATGTTGCAAGGTGAGTCCCAACGACTGACGAATAGTATTTGGCGTTATCAGTCCGTTGCAAAAATAGTCTCACCTGCTCTGCGGCAACACGCGGGTGACGAACCTCGCTTATATTAAAACCAAAAAACTATTCACATGAATAGTAAAATAATATTGAATTTTTTTAAAAAGTTCACGACTTACGATAAAAAAATAAGAAAATTTACAAAACGCACCCTCAATTATGCTAAAAGTTACAAAACAGACCTTCAACTTTTACCTGACTTTTTTTATATAACAAACTTTATTTATCAAATATGAAACGCACATTTATCGATTTATTCAAAAAAATGTCACTGAAAAGAGCGCCGAATTGCGAACAAAACGAGCCAAATATTGCAATGCTTTTGACATGCAAACGATTTTATAAAAAATGATGAAGTTTAATATATATTTATAAAATATTTACGGAAATAGTCTTTGATGTTATCGGTTCATTGTAAGGTGAGTCTTAACGGCCGACAAATAGTAATTGACGTTATCGATTCGTTGCGAAAATAGTCCTACGCGCTCCGCTGCAACACGCGGGTTACTAACCTCGTTTCATTATATCTCGTAGCTAAATCACTACTAGAAATCTGGCAAGTAACAATACTTAAATTCTATAGAGTAAATTGTAAAAATCGTCAATGTGGTTTGGCCAAATTGCACGTTTGGTCCGCGTGCTATCAAAATTGAAAAAATCGTCCGTGTGGAAAATATTGGGTTTCACTTTTAGTCCTTTGTCAAATTGAAATGACCAAAATACCCTTATCTTCATTTTAGAAACATAGGGGTATTTTAGTCATTTCAGTTCGACAAATGACTAAAAGTGAAACCCAAGGTTTTCATGCGAACGTCTTTTGCAATTTGGATACCACGCTGACAAAACATGCAATTTGGCCAAACCACAAAAACGATTTTTGCAATTCTCTCAATTCTTTACTACTAAACAAGCCATAGTTTTTTGCATCGACATTAAAAGCGTCGCAAATAAATATAATGTAAATCACATGTATATCGGTTTTTTCTTTTCTGTTGCAAAATTAACAATCGGGAGAATCATTCTTATTTTGTAGGTGATTTTGTGATTCAAAATCATAACAATTATCAAAAAATAAAATATTTCTCGAAGACATCCTTTCAAACACACATGAGTTTCGATAGTGCCATACATGCCACCATATGGACATATATGACGCTTCCTAGAATTGCTTTGGAACTTGTTTAGCCGAAATGCCGAATAGACCCAAACCACTCCAACCATTGAGAATAAGATCTTAAATGTGGAATATTGATATCCAACCACATGCTGCGTAACGAACACTGAAACAGTCCCTGAAGTTACGGAAACGTGAGGGAGTGAACAGTAAAATGAAAAGTGCCCAAAAGTTACGGAAACGTTCCATGAAGTTAGCGATTTGTCACAAAGTTAGTCATTAACAAGCGTTAGTTAACGGCCATTAATTTTCACCAACAATTTGCAAAAATTGTCCTTGAGGTTATCAAGTTACGAGATTATTCCTTAAGGTTAATCGTCCGTTGCAAAGTTAGTCCTTAACGTAAAACTTCGCGCTTCACAGTGGAGCGCATGTGCACAACCTCGCTCCTTACATATTGGACATAAGACCGAGGAACTATCTAAGCCACGAGCATCAAAGTTAACATAAGTAGGAAGCCTATCAAGAGCTATTTTTCATACCATAATATTGACCTTATTTCGACTAACTTACACCATCTTATTAGAGCACCATTTGTTATTAACATTTTTTTGTCAATTACAATCATCCTAGCTGATAGCATAGTGAAGTTTCTCATGCTTTCTAAAGTCCAAACCCATTTATCCTCCATTAAAACTAAATTTATACTCGAGACTAACGTTTGCATTGCCGTCCATTAATTTTTTTTGAACGGCAAAACTTTTATTAGAAAACTAGCAAGAGGCTAGAAGGATTACATACTAATACACATGGGGCTTTTAAGCCAAGAAATCCAGTTTAACCGAGACTTAGACCTGCTATTCATCCATAAAAAATACATTTGGACCACATCATCAAATAAGAAATCCGGTTTAGAAGTGGGATCGCTGAAAAGAAGGCGGTTTCTGAACTTCCAAACAAGCCACCACATCACGTAACAAGATCCTTCAACAATACAATTCGCACAATTACAATCCGTTAAATTGTTTTTTCTCAATGAGAATGTGTATTAAGACTTTTTGATCCAGTAGCATCTCTAATGCTTAAACTATTAAAAATATATTATTGTATAAGATTTTTGAAACTGTTTTTTATCATTGTAGATATAAGAGTTTATAAAATCTTTTGAAACTTTTTTAAGAAAGAATTGACTAACTCTAATAAATTGCACAGCGTATTATCGAGTTATTAAAAGAGTTATGCATTAAGATGCATTAAGGCTAGATAGATTGAGTACATCATCCATCTTAACGCTTCATCAGTTTTCTCTCCCATCTCACTTCAACTTACTTACACTCACCATTCAACCATAGTTGTGAAAACTAACTCAGCGTTTGTACTCATTTTTTTTATTTAAATACTTTTATTCATAAACTAAAAACGTAAATATCAACGTAAACGTAAACGTACGAAATTAATAAAAACGTAATACGTACTAAATTAAAAACTTTTATTCAAAAATTAAAAACTTTTAAACATTACGAGATAAGTGTTCGACCAAATCGGCTCGATGGTTTTGATGCGCTTGTGTCGATCTGATGTGCCTCATAACTTGTCGCACTTATTCATCGGATCTTTCGAGGTCGTCCGGTTGATGTGCTTCCTCCGGGAACCATTTGAGAGATATCGCAACTCCTTTGAATTTTCGAATCATATTATGTAAGATGATGCAAGTGTACATCATATTCATTATTCTTTTTTTTTGGCGCTTATGAGAGATTGGCTAGTACGGCCCATTTATTCTTTAGAACACCTAACGCTCGTTCCACATCTTTCCTTACCGATACCTGCTTTACCTTATACAAAATTCACTTGTTGTCATCATCAGCTGGTTCTGGAATTGTCTTAACGAGTGTCACCAATTCCGGATATATCTCGTCAACAAGATAGTATCCCCATGAGTAAGTTACGCCGTTAGCCACAAAAAGAATCTATGGTGCTCGTCCGGTTTTCAGATCGTTAAATAAAGGTGATTGATATAAAACGTTGATATCGTTGTTCGGCCCAGCGACACCCAAGAAAGCATGTCATATCCATAAGTCTTGCGACGAAACAGCTTCCAGCAAAATGAACGGATTCGGACCATGATCACGTCTAACATATTGCCCTCTAAAGGCATACGGACAACCAAACCACTCTCAATCCGTACAATCAAGGCTTCCTTACATCCTCATAAACCCGTGTTTTTCTTCGTGATGCCGATAAAGTTTTACAACATCAGTCATCGTGGGGTTTCTCAAATACTCAGGTCTAAAAAATTTGATAACAGAACTACAAAAATGATCAATAGATATACGTGAACTTCTATCACTCATTTGCAGATATATTCATCTAGAAAATCAGCACTAATTTCGTATGCCAATTGACGAATTGCAGATGTGCACTTTAACAACGGGGAAATGCCTTTTTTCCGGTACAGTCAATATTATCACGAAAGTATAAAGAATGATTAGTTACCTCATCAACTATCCAGTTGAAAAGGGGGTGAGCCATTTGGAACGTCTTCCGAAATTTATATGCATCGTACATCGTGTTCTCGCTAAAAAAAGCGGTGACTAAACGGTCATGAGCACCATAACGATCTCGATATATGGTGGTTCTCGTCGGTCGATTTGCTTGTCATCTGTTGATAGAAATAATGCCTAAAAACGTTATTAATATTTTTCGACCTCTCTGCGTTTTGATTTTTACAAAATTTAAAAACGATTAATGAAAAAATATTCGTAAACAAGTAATTAGTAGTAGATTTTCATTTCGACAAATTAATCACTTAAATGTTTGAATAAATAAATGCTTAATGCATTTTATGATCAAATGAATTTTTATTTAACCTCACATTTTTTATAAAAATGTCACAAATATTTTTATAACTTTTACAAAATATTTTTAGATTTAAAAGAAATGTTTTATTCAATTTAAATATTTTGAATTCAAATTTTCTACCTAAAAACGGCTAGAAATGTTCCAGAAAACACCTCCCCTAAAAAAGACAAAAAGGAGCGTCCTGGCCTGGCCGGACCCCTTAAATACACGGGCGGTCCCTTTAATTGTAAGGGGGCCGACACCCTAATTAAGAGGACCGGCCAGACAAAGATTCCCTTCAGTTTGCCTATAAATACTAGACTATTCCCCACTGTTTTTCTCAATTTTTGCACACACTTTCTTTCTATTCTAAATTAGTTTATACTCTCCTTTCATTCATTTGATTATTTAATCATAAAGCTTTGTTTTTAAGTGATCCAAGCTTTGATCCTCAAGTGCAAGAGAAGAATACTTCCTATCATCAAGTGAAGAAGTATTATATCTTAGTGTGTGTCCTTGCAACCTTGTTGCAATTATATTATACCTTGTAAATTATTTGTGTATATTGTAAAGTTGTGTATCGTAGTTGTGTATACTAGGTAGATTGTGATGATCATTGTAAGTATAGTTAGATTGGTGTGATCAAGGAAGTGTTTAGTTAAAGTGAAGTTGTGAAAAGAAGTATAGAAAAGTTGTGAAGGGTAGAGAAGTTGTGAAGTGAAGTGAAGTGAAGTTGTGAAGTGAAGTGAAGTTGTGAAGTGGTAAAGCGAAGTAGTGAAGTGTCGTGAAGTAGTGTGGTTAGTTGTGATAGATTGGTTCTAGCTAGGATTAGAACTCGACATTTGGCTTTGCGTCAAAAATCGGTGTAAGCTTAGTTGTGTACGGTTTTGTCCGCCTAAAGAGAGCTTGTTGACATAGTGAATAAAACTCTCGAGTTTGGTGCTCGGGGAGTGGAGTAGGGCGAAGAGGTGATTCGTTACCGAACCACTATAAATCCTTGTGTTATGGTATGATTTTTCTATCTCTTATCTCTTATCTTGCATATTTATTTCATATCTTGTCATTACTTATTTGAATAGTTAAATTGTTCATATTGTGCACATTGTGAATTCACATAAAGTCGAATCTAAGTATTTATAATCAAACTAGACATTAAATTAAAAAGCGGTAAACTATTCAACCCCCCTTCTAATGTTCCACAATTTGTATTAAGAGCCACGTCAAACAAGATTTTTAAAATAAATTGTATTTTAAAACTTGAATCGATCTATGAAATCGAAAAAATATTTAGAAGGGCAATCTATGCAAGGACCACCACTATTTGAAAGTGATGGATTTATTTATTAGAAAATAGATTCGAAACTTATGTGAAATCAAAAGATCTAGATCTTTGGCATGTTATTACCTATGGTGATTTTCCTCCTATTCAAAATAATCTCGAAACTAAAAATGATGAAATTGTACCATTTGATAAACAAAACGATGATCTTAAAATAAAACTTGCTAAAAATAATAAGGCTAAAATGGTAATTTATAATGCTTTGCTACGTAAAGAATACGAAAGAATTTTTATGTGTTAAACCGCAAAAGAAATTTAGGATACTTTGTTAATCACTCACCAATGTATTAGCCAAGTCAAAGATAACAAAATAGATCTTCTTGTCTACCAATATGAACAATTTACGATTCCGGAAGAAGAATCGATAGATAATGCTTTTACTAGATTTAACACTATTATTACTAGTCTAAAAGCACTTTATGAAGGTTTTTCTAACAAGAACTATGTTAGGAAATTTCTTAAGGCACTTCATCCTAAATGGCCCGCAAAGGTTACGGCTATTAAAGAGTCGAAAGACTTGACATCATTATCACTTGACGAACTTATTGGAAACTTGAAAGTTTATGAAGTGGTAATTAAGAAAGATTCTGAAATGGTCAAAGAGAAAAGAGAATAAAGTAGATCTCTTACGTTGAAGGCAAAAAAGGAATCTAGTGATGAAGATAGCTCGACCTTCGATAGTGAAGACGAATAATATGCCATGGCCGTAAAAGAATTCAAGAAATTCTTCAAAAGACGAGGAATATTTGTAAGACAACCACGAGCCGAAAGAAAGTCATTTCAAAGAAGTAGAAATGACAAAAATGGTAAAAATGAAAGAAAATGCTTTAGATGTGGAGATTCAAATTAACTCATCGGAGAATGTCCAAAGTCGCCAAGAAGCAATTATCAAAGAGCTTTTATTGGAGGAGCATGGAATGATAGTGGCGAAGATGAGGAAGAAAATACTAAAGACGAAACTTGTCTTTTAGCTCAAGCATCCAATGAGATATGCTTAAGAATAAACTTGGAGCCCGACGAGTGGATGCTCGAAACACATGACGGGTAACCGAATGTTATTTTCTACATACAAAGCGTATAACGAAGGGAACGCCATTTTCGAAAGAAATTTACGCGGTAACATCATAGGCAAAGGTACGATTTCTCATGATTCCCTAATTATTGAAAATGTTGAGCATGTAGATAATTTAAATTTTAACTTGCTTAGTGTTGGTCAAATATGTAACAATAAGTGCAAACTTGAAAATGTTGAGCATGTAGATAATTTAAATTTTACCGAACACGATAGCGAAATAATCAAAGACGAAAATGTCATAGGTAGAGAAATTAAGAAAAGAGGGCTATATGTGATGAAACTAGTAAATAAACCGGAAGATAAAATATGTCTTGCAACCTTAGACGAAAACTCCACTTTATGGCATAAGAGATTAGGTCACGCAAATATACAATTAATCCAATTGTTAACTTCTAAGGAATTTGTTAGAAATCTACCTAAGCTAAAATTTGACCAACATTTTTGTGACGCTTGCAAAATTGGAGAGCAATCTCATGCTAGTCACAAAGCCAAAAATATAGTATCAACAACTAGATGCTTAGAATTATTACACATAGACTTATTTGGCCTATCTGTCGTACGGAGTTATGGAGGAAATCGTTATACCTTAGTAATTATAGATGACTATTCTCGATATACATGGACTAGATTTTTAGGAAATAAAACCGAAGCCTTCAAAGAGTTCAAAATATTTAGTAAAATGATTCAAAATAAATTAGGATGTTCCATAGTGTCAATTAGAACGGATCATGGTCGGGAATTTGATAATGAAGTACAATTCGGAAACTATTGTGAGTTAAACGGAATTTCTCATAATTTCTCCGCTCCTCGCACTCCACAATCAAATGGGGTAGTAGAAAGAAAGAACCGCACTCTATAAGAAATGAGTAGAACCATGTTAAATGAATAATCCATTCTATAAAATTTTTGGTGTAATGCGGTCGATACATCAACCAATATAATAAATAGAATCTCCATTAGACATATTTTAGGAAAAACTTCATATGAGTTATTAAAAGGTAGAAAACCAAACCTTAACTATTTCAAAGTATTTTGAAGTAAATGCTTCATTCTTAATACAAAAGATTACCTCACCAAGTTCGACCCAAAGTTGTATGAAGGTGTTTTCTTAAGATACTCTCAAAATAGTAAAGCCTATATAATTCTTAACAAACAAACAATGAAAGTCGAAGAATTCTTAAATGTGACATTCGATGAAACTCCTCTCCCGCCTAAAACATCACCTTTAGAGGATGATGATTTAGTCGAAGAAGAAGCTATTGAGGTTAGTAAAACAAGACCTTTAGGAAATGATCTCGAAGATAAATCTTTAGAAAATAATGAAATCATAAACATAAAAGAATCGAAGAGTCATCAATTAGAAAATGTTATAGGTGATCTAAATCAAAGAACCCTTAGATCACAAGCCCAAGAAAAAAGTAATTTCTTTTGTTTTCTTTCAACCATAGAACCTAAAAATATAAATGAAGCCCTAAAAGATAAAAGTTGGGTAATTGCTATGCAAAAAAGAATTAAACCAATTCATATCAAATGATGTTTGGGAATTAGTCCTTAATCATAAGAATATGACCATAATTGGAACCAAATGGGTATATTGAAATAAGCTTGATGAAAATGATGTCATATCTAGAAACAAAGCTAGGTTAGTTGCCCAAGGTTATAATCAACAAGAAGGAATTGATTATGACGAAACCTATGCACCCGTAGCTAGATTAGAATCCATAAGAATATTATTAGCTTATGCATGTGCACTAGACTTTAGGTTATTTCAAATAGATGTAAAGAGTGCATTCCTTAATGGTTTTATCAATGAGGAGGTTTATGTGGCACAACCTCCGGGACTCATTGACTTCGCAAAACCTAATCATGTTTATAGACTTAAAAAGCGTTTTACGGACTCAAACAAGCTCCTAAAGCTTGGTATGATAGATTAAAAGCCTTTCTTATTAAACATGATTATATAATGAGAATGATAGATAACACACTCTTTACTAAGAAAAAGGACTCTAACATCATCATTGTCCAAATATACGTCGACGACATTATATTTGGATCAACTTGTCAAGAGATGTGTGATATGTGTGAAAACACATATCCGTTTTATATCAAAATAGGCCCTAAAAAGACAAAATTGTGCTTAAAATATTTGTATATTGCTTGTTTTGTCTTTGTGTTTGTGTAGGTACGGATAATGCAAATATCATAAGAAAACGGTCAAAACCGGACAAACACGGACACGGGAATGGATAAAGTGTACAAAAGCCAAGAATTTGATAGCAAGAAAGGTCAAAAGTCAACTCCAGTCAACCTTTAGTCAAACAAAGTCAACTCACAAAACCCAAAATACCAAATCAGTCCCTCAAAGAAAACCAAATTGCAAAAATGGTCCCCTAAACCCTAACGGTGTTAACTCTTTTTATTATAAGAGTTAACACCCGTTACCTTTTTATAAAACCAAGCCTAAGCCCAAAACCTTGCCCCGGCCCAAAACCCTTTATAAGCCCAAAGTCAAACCCCGGGTTAAAGAGAAGTCAAACACATCCCCTTTTTATACGAGTTTTTACGCGGGAAAAATTGTTACTACTATTCACCTTCTTCTTCGATTTACCTCGAGCTTAAAACAAAGGGCAAATGCAAATTGACTACGTGGCCATGTAACTAAAGTGATAAAGGACACCCTGGCAGAGTTTAACGTCATCCAAGGCTCCCATTGGTCAGTACCCAAAAGGAAGGACACGCGTACAATGAAGGAAACACACCAAGGATCAACTTTTTGCACTAAATTAAGTGCAAAAGAAGCACAAGTACCCTGACACATAGAATGCCACGTTGGCAATCCGTGTGATCACATTTTTGATCCAACGGTGGTAACAAGGCATCTAATGATTAGCAAGAATCAAGGGATAAGATGACAAGGAGCGTGTAACAAACTCCAAGGCCTAGAAGCTTCCTCAGCGACTATATATACAAGGGCTCCTCACTCACAGGGCAGATATCTAGGAGTAGTTTATAAATTAGCTTATGTAATTTTCATTTAAAATGTTTTAGCTTATTGTTTGCTTAAATGTAATTTCCTTTTCAGAATTGTACTCAACTTTTTCATTAATAGAATTTGTATTTGCTTTTCTCAAATTCAAACTTTATTTAATAATCTTTTAATGTTACATAAGCTCCTCACAAGCTCATCTTAAGCTCTTGGAGTCTCTAAGCTCAAATTGAGCTATTAATAAAGCTCTTAATATACTTAAACCAATAAAATCAGTCTTAATACCTTTACTTATGGATTATGGACTTTTGGATGATAAGCTTACAATGGAAGAGCTTATGGGACCTTACTAGCTTATCCTTGTGATAAGCTAGAGCTGTTGAAAGCTCTTTTGAGCACTATTGCCTTTGTTTAGCTAAGGCTTTTGTAAGTTTCCTTTAATTTTCAAGTATCTTAGCTTTAATTTTGCATATGCTTATATTCTGCTTATAGTCTAGCTTATTTGTGCTTAATTCTGTCTATTTGTGCTTATTAAATATGTTTGAATATCTGTTTTTAAGTTTTATAGCATAGATCTTAGATTTCTTAGTTTAATTCATAAAACTGTCAAAAACTCAAAAATATTAGCATAGTTCTTAGTTCTTTGTCTCTGGCTTATTTGCTTATTAATATAAGATCATTAGGTTTGTCATAAGCTATTTGTTATCTGGTATTAAAGTTTTGCTCATTAAAAAGCTTTTTCATAAGCCAAAATGATTTTAAGTCTAGTTAAAGGGGTGTTTGGCATAGCAGTATTAACCACAAGTTAATACTGCTAGTGGCCAATTGGTCTTAAGATTTTGATTTTAACTTCTCATTTAAGTCTTTTAGTGCTAGATTTATAAGCTAGGTTAGGTCAAATTAGTTTTTCATAAATTAGGATAATATTAGTTTAAATCTGTTAAGAGTAATTTGCATTTTTAGTTTCTAAAAGTTAATGCTTAATTTGTCCTTAGTTTTTGTCTTTAAGAGCATAGGATCAAGTTCATTTAGCCTGCACTTAGTTATTCCATGTTTTGGTTGTCAAATGCATCAGCAGTTTTAAATTGTAATTAGTCATTTTAAATCTAAATTTTTAGCTAGTTAAAATAACTTTTAGCTTTTCAAATTTCTTGCACAAGTAGATTATAAGATAGTTTAAGTGTGTTTGAACTTATCTTAGCTTATAAAGCTTATTAGGTTATCAGTTTTTAGCTTTAAAATAAGCATTTTGTCTTTTCATTTTCAAAATAAAACTCAACATGATCTAAGCCTTAGATCTGTTTTCAAAGTGCTTTTGTAATAAGCAATTGAGTTTCAAACCTTGTTTCAAAAGTTGATTTTGGAAGCTTATTAGTTGTAGTATAAGCTTGCATAAGCTATTTCCCCACAAGGATCCAAGAGCTTATTGAAAAATAAGCTCAAAGATCCCTGTAGGGACTGTTTGGGTCTCAGGTTTTGTCAAGTGCTTATTTCAGTTTTTATAGCTTATTTTCTTAAACTTTTGCTTAATTTGTTCTTAAATTAGCTTATTAGGTTAGTTTAAATTAGTTCTTAGCTTATTAAGTCAGCTTGTTGCTTAATTTAGTTTTTTTTCATTAAAACCAAAAACACCAAGTCAGTAGCCTGTAGCTTTTTCCTAGTACTTTTTAGTTGCTTAATTAGATTTCAAAATGTGTTTTGCTTATTGTTTTAAGTAGATTTTTAGCTGTACTTTAAGAAAGTGTTAAGCTCTTAGCTGTAAGGATCCATTTTAGTGCTTAATTTTAAGCTCAAAGTCTGCCTAGGGACTGTTTGGTTTGTAGTTTTCATAATAAAGCTTATTTGGATTTTCAGTTCTTATTTTGTTTTCTATTGCTTATTTCTTTCTAAACCTGCTTATTAGGTTTGTCTTAGGGTAGTAGTAGCTTATTTTGTCCTTGCCTTAGCTTATTTCTACTTGTTAAGTTCTAAAATTCTATAAAAAGCCAAAAAAAAGTAGTTAAGTAGTAACTATCTAGTTATAAGCTGTTTAACAGCTTATTTAGGGCTTTTTATAAAAAAGTTTCTTTTATTAAAAGTGTTTATTTTTAGCTTATTTACAATTTTGCTTTTATAAGTTTTCAAAAATAAAATAAAAAGGGGAAGGTGGAAATCGGGGGTGAGCAAGACTCGAACCCCCGACCTCAACACCCTCTACCCTTTTATAGCAACACACCACACCCCTCACTACCAACGCGCCCTGGTGTCTTTTTCATTATAGTTTTACAAAATCTGTTTCTTATATACATTTTACCCATTTTAGCTTATAAGCTGTTTTTAGCTTATTACACAGCTTATTCAATAAGCTGTGTAATTAAGTTTATTTTTCCTAGGTTCTATTTAGTTCAAGCTATTTTCTGTATTTTTTAGATTTTTTTATAATTAGTTTAGTATTTTTAAACATTTATTTTTGTTAAAAACTTTAAAAAATCATAAAAAATAGAAAAATAATCAAAAAATTATAAATATTTTTTAGAAAATTTTCTTTTATCGTAAAGTTTCTAGGAAAATTAGTTTTGTTTTCGTATGGTTAAAATTGCAAAATTTCATTTTTTAAAGAACGGGATTCGTTCCCGTCTACGTTTTTCGTGTTTTTAAGCTCATTTCAACTCCGTTTTTGTTCTAGTTTTCTTTAAACTTACTTTTTAGTCAATTAGAGTCTATTTAAAAAGAAAAATTCAATTTAGGTTTAATTTTGGAAATTTAGGGTTTTTAACTGCCATTTAGGGTTTCCGTTTTGCGTATTTAGTTAAAGTTTAATTTCCCGTTATTTGTTTTCATGCTTAATCGTTATCATTTAGCTTATTTTAATTTGTAGAAGTAGAAAATCAAATCAATCTTTGTTTCCAATTCAAATCATTGTTCGAACAACAAACGTGGTTTCAATTTCACAAATCGTTGGGGAATAACGACCTGGGAATCATACTTCCCGGTTAATATACGTATTATATTATATATATATATTTGTGAAGATTTTCCTTTTTACCTTTGTCCTCGAGGGTAATTTGGTAATTTTCCATCATATTATATATTATTTTAATACGTGTATAAGATTGCTACAATCAACGTGCGATGATTTTGCCAAGATCATGCACGACGAGTTTGAAATGAGTATGATGGGGGAACTTAACTTCTTCTTAGGACTACAAATAAAACAATTAGAATATGGTATATTTTTTAACCAATCAAAATACATAAAAGAAATGCTTAAAAAATTGGATTAGAAGACTCTAAGCCAATGAAAACTCCTATGTCTACGAAAACAAAACTCACGAAAGATGAAGAAGGTGAGTCCATAGATAATACCAAGTATAGAGGTATGATAGGTAGTTTACTATACTTAATGGCAAGTAGGCCCGATATCATGTTTAGTGTTTGCCTTTGTGCACGCTTCCAAGAGGATCCTAAAACCTCTCACCTTAAAGCGGTTAAACCTATCTTCTGATACGTTAAAGGCACTACGCACTTAGAATTATGGTATCCTAAGAGGTCTGGCATAGAAACCATAGTATATGCGGACTCTGATTATGCGGGAGATTATGTGGACCGAAAAAGCACTAGCGGTATTTGTATGTTTATGGGATGTTTTCTAACATCTTGGTTTTTGAAGAAGCAAACCGCTCTTGCTATTTCCACTACCGAAGCCGAATATGTAAGCGCGAGAAAGGCATGTCAACAAGCACTATGGATTAAACAAGCTCTCGTAGATTATGACATTTGGTTAGATGACATTCCTATAATGTGTGATAACAAAGGGGTTATAGACTTAAGTAAAAATCCTGTAAAACACTATCGTACAAAGCACATTGAGATTCGTCACCATTTGCCGATATTCTAACTAAACCCCTTAAACGTGAGCCATTTAGTTACTTACGTCTAGGTCCTAGTGAATTAAGGAACAACTGATTAAATACTTCTTAAGTAGTCTTCATTACTATAAATGATATGATCAGAGTACTAAAAGTAAACAAGAGCAATGACGACAATCAAAACTAAAATGCCCAAATCTAAAAAATAGAAAATTTATTCGTTAGATGTCGGCCTCGCTATTCTTAACGG
The DNA here is from genome assembly GCA_026074375.1 of Tanacetum coccineum. Lineage (NCBI taxonomy): Eukaryota > Viridiplantae > Streptophyta > Magnoliopsida > Asterales > Asteraceae > Tanacetum > Tanacetum coccineum. The sequence continues at coordinate 13,428 of BQNB010026750.1, read as the reverse complement.
CGATCCCCTAAAATTAAAGGGTCCGCCATTTATTTAAGGGGAACCGGCCATCTGATATATATAAAAAGCTTTTTTTTTTTAAATATGAGTCTAGGATTCTATTTTGCACAAAATCAAAGATTGGGAACTTTTCAAAAGAATAATCTATATACAATATTACGTAACCTTGGTTTAGCCTAAGTTTAAGATTTTCTACTTAATATATGTATATGTAAGTCCCAATACATTTTATCAAAATCCTTCTCACGACTAGGAGTACATGAAAAATCTATTTTCATACATTGTTGATATATGCTAAAAATATTTTTCAATTCATGCATAATGAACTCACACTTGTTGTCAAAATATATAATCTAATATATATTTTTCGACACTCTTGATTGAGCAAAATTAAATCAAGGAGCACTTGGATTATTTCTTAGGTTTTCTTATCTTAGAGTCGAAATAATCGTTACTCCACATTTGTCGCATATAGGCACATACTAGGGTTATAAATACAAACACAAGTCTCATTTAAATGTGTTTACGATATACTTCTCTTGTTTAAGAAATCTTAGGAGCATTACAACTATTAGGAGTATTAAAACTAATTGCTTAATATGCTTTCTATTGAAGAGTTTTATTTTCCTTCGTGCATGCTTGTTCACATATTCTTGCTTGATAAATGCTAATAGTCTTGATTATTATTGAAACAAAATTAGGACTTTATATGCTTGCTTTCTTGCTATATGTTATAGTCTAGGTTGCCATAAAAATTAGGACTTGCTGCAAAATGGCCACAAAACAATTCACCTTTTTACCATTTCTTAAAATAAAGCAAAAACCTAGAAATTCTGAACACTTCCAGGTGGCAGCCCCCTTAGCTCAACGGGGTGGTCCCCTTAAAATTAAAGGGGCCGACCATGTATTTAAGAGGATCGGCCACCTGATGCACGAATTCTATTGTTTCTTTCTGCTTTTTAACCCTTTTTCACATAGACCCAGCTATAAATTCCCAATACTCACCAACATTCCTTGGATTTGTTTTCTAACAATGTCCTTCCATCTATAATCACATCATCTTCCTAGTATAAATAAACCCTCATCCTCAACATAATCACCACATTCAACTTGTCTTCTCCAATGTCTTCCCTCACAAACCATTACCCAAACCTTCAAGTGTTGCCAAAATATTCGTAACACCCGTATAGAGAAGGAAGTTAAACTATTGTAACACATCCAATGAGGTTGATGTTAACTTGCCTACACCAATACCCAAACCACAATCTCCTCTCAAAGAACCATCACAAGCAATCACTTCTACTACTCATTCAAACCGTGTTTCACTACAATCTCACTCACCTCCACTTAGTGATTCTTATGACACTAATGTTAGACAAGCTTTTATTCCACCACAAAGCGTCAATCAAACTCAACTCACACAACCCCTATTTCCTTACTTACTCATCAATCTACATGTTGCTAGTGTGCTTGATACTCAAACTCTATCCTCACCTCAAGGTGACAACCACACTCAACCTCTACTTCCTCTATCTCCAAGTAGAGAAATGCTCATGAATGACATTAATCAACTTCAAAACCTATCAAACCTTTTAGCTATGCACCTCTCACAACGCAACACTTCCACATCACCTTATTCTCTAAACTTGCCTCACACCCTCAACTTAGACCAAGTTGAACAACATGTTGGATATTGTCCTTCTTACATCTTTACCCAAAAACAATTCCTAACCTTGAGTGAAGAAATCAATTAGATTAAATTTCTTCTTAATCGACCACAACCACCACTTCAAGTCCACCGAGACTACCCTCCAACAACCACCTTCGCTCCAAACTCTTCACCAACAACCAACTAAGCATGTTACATGCCTACTCCTACTCGCTTTTAAATAAATGTCCAACCCTCTCGTTTTTCAAGCAAGTTCAATGGTTTCCTATGGCAATATAGGAATGTTAAGATCTTTGTAGTTCATCTTTATGTATGTTGTATTAATATGCTTCAAGCATATTATTTCAATTTGATGTATGCATGGTTATGTTTTATACACAATTTTTATGTTTAATGAATGATCTTTAGTATTATGCTTTTAAGTATGCATTTTTTTTACATTATTAGTTGGTTAATCTCTAGTATTTTTCCTTTCTTTGCTATATGTTAGAAATATTGGTGTTGTTTCTCTAACTTGTTTTTGTAGCAAAGTTACCATAGCTCGATTCCTTGGTGCCCTCGAACGAGGGGGAGCACACATCAAGGGGGAGCAATTTTTCCATCGATTTTACTTGTTTTCATTGGTGAAGCCTTTTTTATTCTACAAAAAGAGGGAGAAATGGAAATAAAACTCACTAAATACTTGTTTAAAAATAATTTTACATTTAATGAGTTAAGACTTTGTAATCATCAAAAAAGGGGAGATTGTTGATAGAAATAATGCCTAAAAACGTTATTAATATTTTTTGACCTCTCTACGTTTTGATAATCACAAAATGTAAAAACGATTAATGAAAAATTATTCGTAAACAAGTAATTAGTAGTAAATTTTCATTTTGACAAATTAATCACTTAAAGGTATGAATAAATAAATTCTTAATGCATTTTATGAAAAAAGAAATTTTTATTTAACCTCAAATTTTTTATAAAAATGTCACAAACACTTTTCTAACTTTTACAAAATATTTTTAGATTTAAAAGAAATATTTTATTCAAAATAAATATTTTGAATTCAAATTTTCTACCTAAAAACGGCTAGAAATGTTCCAGAAAACACCTCCCCTGGAAAAGACAAAAAAGGGAGCGTCCTGGCCTGGCCGGACCCCTTAAATACACGGGCGGTCCCCTTAATTATAAGGGGGCCGGCACCCTAATAACGAGACCGGCCAGACAAAGATTCCTCTCATTTTGCCTATAAATACTGGATTATTCCCCACTATTTTTTCTCACCTTTTGCACACACTCTATTTATGTTCTAAATCAGTTTATACTCTCCTTTAATTACTTTGATCATTTAATCATAAAGATTTGTTTCCAAGTGATCCAAGCTTTGATCCTCAAGTGCAAGAGAAGAATACTTCCTACCATCAAGTGAAAAAGTATTATAGCTTAGTGTGTGTCCTTGCAAACTTGTTGCAATTGTATTATATCTTATAAATCATTTGTGTATATTGTGAAGGTATGTATCGTAGTTGTGTATACTAGGTAGATTGTGGTGATCATAGTAAGTATAGTTAGATTGGTGTGATCAAGGTAGTGTTTAGTTGAAGTGAAGTTGTGGAGAGAAGTATAGAAAAGTTGTGAAGGGTAGAGAAGTTGTGAAGTGAAGTGAAGTTGTGAAGTGAAGTAAAGTTGTGAAGTGGTGAAGCGAAGTAGTGAATTGTCGTGAAGTAGTGTGGTTAGTTGTGATTGATTGGTTCTAGCTAGGATTAGAACTCGACATTTGGCTTTGTGTCAAAAATCGGTGTAAGCTTAGTTGTGTACGGTTTTCTCCGCCTAAAGGGAGCTTGTTGACATAGTGAAGAAAACACTCGAGTTTGGTGCTCGGAGAGTGGAGTAAGGCGAAGAGGTGCTTCGTTATCGAACCACTATAAATCCTTGTGTTGTGGTTTGATCTTTCTATCTCTTATCTCTTATCTTGCATATTTATTTCATATCTTGTCATTACTTATTTGATTAGTTAAATTGTTCATATTGTGCACATTGTGAATTCACATAAAGTCAAATCTAAGTTTTTATAATCAAACTCAACATTAAATTAAAAAGCGGTAAACTATTCAACCCCCCTTCTAGTTTTCCACATCATCTATTCCTAATAAACAACATCGCACTTTTAAGAAAATTCACCCTACGGCTAACAACTTATTCTACTTCTTCTTCGTCGACGAACATAAACGTATACGAATCCATTTCAATTAAATGGGGAATGAAATATATGTTGTTTGAGTAAGAATATGAGAAGTGTGTATTAAAAATGGAGAAGTTTATAGATATTTATAAGTAAAAAAAGGGGTAGTGGAAAAAAATTTATAATACTTGCAAGGGATTAAAAACGAACGGGTCCTATTTTTTTTTAAACTCACCATCCAGCCTCCAACTCACACGTGTCTTGGTGAGAGTGAAGTGAAAACTCACGCGTGAGTTTGTTACTTCCTCGTGAGTTATTTCCTACTTCATCAAACCTAAGCAAGAAAATTGTAAAATAAAACTATCACATGAGACAAATGAAGCAATTTTTTGACTCATTATACTACTGTATTAAAACCCAGCCGCGGGTTGTAGACATTTATTGCAAAACCCGTTTACCCGCCCCGTATTATATACTATTTTAATCAAACCCGTTTACCCGCCTCGTATTATACATTATTTTAGTCATAAAACCCGGATCCGTCCCGTTATATTACTTCCCTCCCGTAAATGCTACCCGAGAATAATTTATGAAGCTGACGTGTACCGGAATTTATTATCCCTCGCTCACACCATCACTCTCTCGCACCATTAACTACATTCTTCTCTCTCAATTTCTCACACCCTCCACTATCACCATCCATTAGCGATGCATGAAGGATAACTAGAAACCATGTTGTCTTTGACTATATATGTTATGGATTCCACTGTTTGTTTTTTATTGGTATTTTCCGTTTCGTCAGAGAAATTTTCCGACTTAGGTATGATTTTCGAGTGCCTGATTGGGTTGGTGTATGCATGCCATTTGATTTGTATATTATTTTAATTCTTTTTGTTAATTGGTTATTGTTTCAATAATGTTAGTTGAATCTGTATTGTTTAATTTTAGTCTTTAGGTTTTAGGTCATTAGTTTTGCCTTCTTAAAGTTTACCCTCTACGTTTTTAGATTATTAGTTTTGCCTTCTAGATTCATGCGTAGGAGTTTAAGTATCTCTTGGAATTGTTAGTTTTTTCAGATTGCTTGACTTTAGGTTTTAGGTGATTAGTTTTGCCCGTTCTTAGGCTTTTCCAGTTGAGTGGAATCTGTATTCTGAACATATGAATTTTTCCGACAGATCTATACCCGATGGTTAACAACATGAATAGAAAAAAGAATACGAAATTAGATGATGCCAGCACAGGTAAGGCTGAATAATTTTGGTCTAAACATGGAATGTAGTGTAACACTACAAGTAAGGAACTGTTGTTTTCATAGCTATTACCATGCTTTAGTTATTAGTCAACAATTTTTATGTTTTCTATATTTGATGTGTGCAACTGATACCAACATGCCTTCTAATTTCCTACGATAATTTACTCCTCATTCTCAGCAAGGTATTGAAACGCGAAAGGCACCAACTGTGATTATTCAAAATGTGGGCATCGGTACAAATGTCAGGAGGCGTTTGTCAACTAGTCAACCGGCCATGTCTGTCAATACTAGCATGTTACCAACAACAGCTCAACACCATCCTTAGACTGTTGATTTAATTGCAGATCATGGCATGACAGATAGAACCACCGTGCCTATTTCAAGAATTTTCGACCGTTTTAGGAATATGCGCAGCAACAACATTTAATCTGACAATAACTTGCGTATGTATCTTTACTCATTTTTATTTTAAAATTTAAGAATCTTCAGATTAGTGATAAAATTGCAAACCATAACCTGGCATATAGAACTAGCGTGCCTATTTCTAGAATCTTCAACCATTTTAGGAATTTGCTCATCAACAAAATTCAATCTGACAATAGCTCCCAGACAAGTATGCATCTTTGCTTATTTTCAATTCTAAATTTAACATTTGCAAGGTAGTATGGACTTCTGATGACCTAACTTCTTTACTTTCTCTTTTTTTTGGGGGGGGGGAGGAACAATATCAACTACATATTTGTCGCTTGCGCGTATTCAAAGCCACCATATACCAGCATCCGATGGTCAAACCAGTAGTTTCAATACAGATGTGAGAAGGTGTCTGACAACGGGCCAGTTAAACATTCCTAATAGTGGTGAGAGGCCGCCAACCCCGTCTCAACAACATTTCCACACCACTGACAGAGTAATTTTGCTTGTATCTATAATCTTTAATCGTTTTAGAAACATGAGCATAACTGGCTTTCACACAGGTATACATCTTTACTTTTCCAACCTACCTAATTATTTTTAAGTATGTATAGTCATAACTTTCAATCAGGTTCTGTAAAACATATAGGTAAACATTAGAACCAACAATTAAAAGGTTACAACAGATCATGCACATGAGCATTTTGCTTTTTTTGTTAGGGGATGAACATGACATCGTTTGACAACTGCCCGTAACACCATTTAACCACGCCTATTTATGCTTGGATGTTAAAGACTGTATTATTAGACAAGAAATTATAATCTTTCCAAATAGCAGGCAGGAAAGCAGGCCTCCGAATGATCTCCCTACAAAACATTCACGTGGTCATACAAGATCTACACACAATGAAGGTAATGCCTTCTTGTAACCAACTTTTTTACATTTGTCGTAAATCTATACCCAAGATATGAGTTAGGTTAATAGTTTTAAACTTACATGTTTTTTTTGTCAAAAGTGAATGCCACCAACAAAAACTTAAGTACTAATGTTCATAGAAGAAAAATTGCACACTCTTTACCAACCGTGATGTCTAAAGAAGCTTCGTCCAACAGAAACACAAAAAGGCGATCGATATCAGCTTCCAAAAGGACTCTCAGGAACAGAAATCACTCACCTGTTAACAGTCAAACCGTCGAACCTAACCCAGAACGTAGACAAGGTCTAATTTTTTTATTCTTTTCCTTTGTTTTTTTTCTTTTTTTACCACATGTTAATTTTACAAATCGTACCAACTTATATATCTATTTTCTAAGAAATTCATTGTTTCTTTTAGATTGTGGGCCGTCTTATATGGATTTAGGTGACCGTGACCAATAATGTCGCCATTGCAGGTGTTTATTTTGGTACAATGAATGACTGAAAGGTAGCCGTTACAGTAGGCGTGCAAAATTCCATCTGTGTTGTGGAGGAGGAAAGATATACATGCATTCGGCACCTGATCCCCCAGTCTTGATTCAACAACTTCTTAGGAATAGCCACTTTATGGAGCATATTCGAGCTTATAATCAGATGTTTTTAATGACGTCATTCGGGGAAAAAATAGATGACTTAGTAAACAAGGGAAGGGGACCCTATGTTTTCAAGATATTTGGCCAAATCTATCACTGGATTGGATCTCTTTTCCCAGAGGAAGGTCACCACCCGCGTTTTCTACAGCTATATATATACGATACACAAGATGAGCTAAATAACAAAATGCATCACTTTGGAGGGCCAAATGAAGGAACACTCAATCCAGAGATTGTCAAAGGTTTGATACACGTTCTTGATGAGCATAATGGTTTGGTATAATTTTTTAGAACTACACGAGACTGATGCAATGACAACGAAATACTAGGGTTCAAGATTAGGCTTTATAATATAGGCGGCATGCGTGGTTACGAGCTCCCAACATCCGACATTCTAGGAGGAATAGTGTTTGAAAGCGGTCCAAGAAGCCGGATAGATTTTGACGTGATCATTGAATTCAGAGGTGGGCCTTCTCAAAGAATTAACAAACTTCACTAGTCATATATGTCGTTACAATTCTCTTTATTGTTTATCTTCGGTGAGCCAGGGTTTACCCGGAATTAACGTTGAAGCCACGAAATGGAAAATGCAAGGGCAAAAAGGTAACAATGAACGCATATTACAAATATCAGCTGCACCCACGAGTCAATGAATTTGGGCTTATCTTCAAAGGTTGAAGGCTATTTTAACAATATGTTGTTTCAGTCTTTTGTGCAGTCGAACAGAGTCGGCTAGACTACATACACAAGCATCAAAATGACCTTAGATCAGATTACTTATCAGGTTTATATGATGCTGTCAGTAGAGGAGACCATGAAGGAATAACTGCTGGCTCAAAGATCATGTTACCGAGTACTTTTATCGGAGGGCCTAGGTACATGTACATCCATTATCTAGATGCACTCACAATTTTTCGGTCGCTAGAAAACCCATAGTTTTTTTATCACGTTTACATGTAATGTGAAGTGGCCCGAAATCAAACGCTATTATCACAGTGGCCGAGGCTCACACCAACTGATAGAGCATATATCGTTTGCAGAGTTTTGAACAGAATGTGAAAGACTTTGTCAGATTTCTGAAAGAAGTACAAACGTTTGGCTATGTTATTGCAGGTCTCGTTCATTAACATTTATTCAAAACCTATTCATCTCTTTTTATTATAAATTGCACAACCACTAGAACCTAACTATGATTATTCTTATGCTTGCACAATTCTATATACAATAGAGTTTCAAAAAAGATTCATCTCTTTTTATTAGAAATTGCACAACCACTAGAACCTAACTATGATTATTCTTATGCTTGCACAATTCTATATACAATAGAGTTTCAAAAAAGATTCATCTCTTTTTATTAGAAATTATACGGCCACTAGAACCTAACTATGATTATTCTTATGCTTGCACAGTTTTATATACAATAGAGTTTCAGAACAGAGGCTTGCCACATTGTCATACACTATTGTGGGTCGACTCAAAAAACAAAATATAGGACGCTGTACAGATTGATAAATACATTTCTGTTGAGATACCTGATCCTGTCAAAGACCCCAGAGGATATAAAGTGGTGACAGACATGATGACCTTGCGGTGTTGCTAACTTACGCGTGGCGTGTATGAAAATAGGCCCTGCAACAAGCATTTTCCCAAGCAATACAATCAAAAAACATTTTTTGATAGCAATGGGCACACGCATTACCGAAGAAGAGACACAAGAATTCATGTCATGAAGGGTGAATCTAGATTAGACAATTGCAACGTCGTTTCGTATAATCGTTCACTCAGTCTAGCATTTGAAGCCCACATAAATGTTGAGTATTACGACTGGAGCATGCTCTTCAAATACCTTTTTAAATATATTTCCAAAGGATCTGATCGTATTCTTTCAAAGGTCAGCAGGTCAAATAGGGAGGTGTCTACTTCCACAGCTGTCAATAGCGTCCAAATTGACGAAATCCAAGACTATGTTGGTGGTCGTTTCATATGCCTATTTGAAGCTTGCTGGAGAATTTATGATTTTCCAATACACGGTAGAGAACTAGCTATGCAAATTCTAAACGTTTACTTGGAAGACATGCAGCGTGTTAGTTTTCGCGAAAGAGATATGCTCGACATAATTGTTAATCTTCCTGAAAAAAAGAAAATAACTCTTACCGAATGGTTTGTCTATAACAATGAACATACTGATGGCAGACACCTGACATACTTAAATTTTCCTTCGGAGTTCATGTGGTACAAGGATTCAAAAAGCTAACACCAAAGACATATCAGAATTAAGAAGTCACTAGGAAGACTAACTTATGTTCATCCAAGCTCAGGCGACCTTTTCTACTTCCGGATGCTGCTATATCACCAGAAAGGATGTAAATGACTAGTTGAAGTATGAACCGTCTACGACCACATATTGCCAACTTACCGGGCTGCATGTGGGGCATTAGGTTTGCTTGGTGACGGCAAGGAATGAGATATTACACTTAAGGAGTCAGCTAGCTCAGGATCATCAACCGAAATCAGAACTCTTTTTGCCCAGATTCTCATATATTGTGACGTAGCAGATCCAGGCAAGCTGTGGACAAAACACTGGCAAACTATGCGTGATGACATTCCAACTAAAGTATCAAAAGCAATAGGAATCCCAAACTACCATGTTAACACTGCCGAATTACAAGGGTGTATTTTATACGAGTTTGAAGCCATACTAAATGGGTTTGGGAAATCTGTTACATAATTTGGTCTGCAAGCTCCTCCACAACATCTGCTCGAAGATCTTAAAAATAAACTACTTATGGAAGAGAAAAATTACAAACGGGATTTGCTTATGCAAGAGGTTATTCATTCAGTCCCAAAGTTGAATCATGATCAGAAAAAAAAAATCTATGATCTGATCATAAATGCATCTGCCACTAATCAACAAGAGCTGTTATTCATCTATGGTCACGGTGGAACTGGGAAAACATTTCTTTGGAAAAAAATTATAAGTTCCCTTCGATCCCAAGGAAAGATTGTTTTGGCAGTAGCTTCATCAGGCATTGCGTCTCTGCTTTTACCAACATGTCGCACAACTCATTCCAGGTTCAAACTTCCTCTAGAATTAACTGATGAATCTCTTTGCCACGCCAAAAAGAAAAGTCAGGTAGGCAACTTATTGGTTGAAACGAATTTGATTATTTAGGACGATGCCCCAATGAATGACAGGCGTTGTTTTGAAAACATGGACAAAACGCTTAGAGACATAATAAATGCACCAGAAATTCTATTTAGAGGAAAGACAGTGGTACTAGGAGGTGATTTTCGCCAAACTCTGCCAGTAAAAAAGGAGCTAGAAAAGAAGAACTAATCGCTCCTTCCATCGTTGAATCAAACCTTTGGTGACACTTCAAGATTTGCACTCTGAAAGAAAATATGCGACTACTTAGATCCGGACTAAATGACGAACAACGCAGGCGGTCAAAAGTTTTTGCCAAATGGCTTCTTGATGTAGGAGATGGTGAAATAGGAGAACCTGACGAAGAAGAAAATCAAGACAACTCTTGGATTATAATTCCACCTAAATATTGTGTAATCGCCGATGAAACAGGAATGGAATAACTCATTTATTTCATCTATGATGAAGCCACGCTCAAGACACCAACTGCAGGAGGTCTTTAAGAGAAAGCAATCGTGTGTCCAAAGAACAACATCGCAGATGTTGTTAATGCTAAAATTTTGTCTTCTATAGAAGGTCAAAGTAAAACATACCTAAGTATTGACGAAGCTATTCCAATTGGCAGAGAGACAAGCAAGACAAAGATGGTTTACCCAATGGAATACCTCAATACCATCACTTTTCTCGGCTTCCCGCCACATGAGTTGCAATTAAAAGTAGGATCACCAATTATGCTACTCAGAAATGTAAACCTGTCGGGAGGTTTATGCAACGACACAAGAATGATTGTAAGATCCCTGATGTCGAAGTTAATTGAAGTACAAATCATCATAGGAACAAGAATCAGTCAAAAAGTGTTCATACACAGAATTCCACTCACGCATAAAGATCCCAACCTTTCATTCACCTTCAGATGTACACAATTTCCTATAAAACTCTATTACGCAATGACCATAAACAAAAGCCAAAGACAGTCTCTTTCCAAAATCGGTGTCTACTTACCCGAACCAGTATTTAGCCATGGTCAGTTATATGCGGCGTTGTCAAGGGCAACTTCACCAGACAGATTGAAAATTCTCATAAATCAACAAAACAATCAGTTGCCCCAAACTACAAAAAACATCGCTTACAGAAACTTCTTGAAAAACATTGAAAACACATGGTTATCAAACTGCGTGTGACATCATAAAATGCCATTGAAAAAAATGGCCCGAAAAAAAGATTGTTAAAACACAAAAATAAAAAATACATTGTTAAAATGCTTATGTTATTTAGGACCTCACAAAAATAACTATTAAAATGCTTAGATTGTTTGCTTGTTCTTATAATCTAAAGGTTTATCTACCTCCTAAATTATGTATTTTCAATCTGAAATCTTTATAAATGCTGTTTTTACTTTCGTGTTCTAATTAAATAGTTAAATTTATATATGCATGCAATCAAAGAAAATGTGAGACAACACTATTGCATCCCTCAAAACAGGACAAGAAAACTGCATAGTAGAGGCAAGAGTATACCAAAAATGGATTTCCAAAAGTATTCCAGACATGAAACCACTGGCATTCTGATGCATTCTAATAGACAAACAGGTACACAAACCTAATTTAAAAACACTGACGTTAATATAAAGATTATCACATTAATAAAAATATCTGAACTTTGCAGAACAATGCAATTCAAGCTAATATGGACATCAACAACATAGACTACTTTAATCCACTGCTCAAACCAGGGACGGTTTATAGATTCTCAAACTTCATATATGAAACAACAAATCCGTATCATCAAACACTGGTAAACAAAGTAAGTCTGAAGTTTGGAAAGATCACAAGATTTGACATTCTAACGGAGAAAGAGTCTGAATTTCCAGAACATCATTTTGAATTCATAGCATACAACCAGCTGGCATCAAAGGTTCCCTACCAAGATGAGAATTCAAAAATGATATATCCAGTGTTAACAGGTAACATATAGTAAATCTTTGTTCCCGAAACGAGTATATAATGAAGCCACTAACACTTACGGTTAACATACTACTTAGGATGCATAAGGTCTAACAACAATGTAACACCTTTTGGAGATGCAAACACAGGTCAGAAGTACCTAAGAAAAGTCGACATTGAGAACCTAGAGTAAGCACTCCTCTCTAACAGATAAGTTTTATACCCCAAACTCATTCTCTAATTTATACCTATGTAGTTTATACAACACTCACGAATGCAATTATTCTCATGCAGTGGGAACATTGTTGAATTTACAATGTGGGATGAACTTGTAAAGCAATTTAACAAAGCAAAAAATAGAAAAGATAAGTCCCCGGTCATCATTGTTGTCAGCTCCTGTAGAGTTACAAAATACAAAGGTATGTCTTACCGCTCAAAATAACATACTGCTACTTTTATCTGTGACTATAACAACATAATGTACAAACACAAATGTACAACTAACAGCCACCCCTGCAACTTATTACTACATAAATCCACGGATACCAAAGGCTGAGTATGCTCACACAGCGTAAGTAAAACCAAGTAACTAAATTTTTTAATGTCTAGATACATCCATGCATTGTAGAACTAACGTATATCAGTAATCAAATGCAGGTAACCCCGCCTCTTTAAATATCCAAGTATCATTTTGAGGACCCATAACAAGAAAAAACTAGAAACACACAAACGCTGCATACATTATTACAACAAAATTCTACAAGTTTCAAGGTTTGTAAAAGAAATGAAAACTTTACTTCAACAAGTACATCTATTAATTGCAGAATATCTTTTGTTGGATAATTCATTATAATTTTAATGGCTTATTTAGGTTCCTTTTTTTAATGGTTGTTTTGATAAGCTTAACTCTACTAGTAGGAAGTGATTGTATATTAACCTTTGTAAGTTTCTACTTCTGTTAATACTCTCGTAATAAGAAGCTTAAATTGGGAAAGGTTTATTTATATTATCATTTTTCATCATTCAAGGAAGTATATAATTTTGTTGTTTGATACTTGTTAATTTGTTCAAGTTCATAAGTCATAAACTTATATATTTTAATGTATGTTTAGGGGTTTAGGCTAGTTCATAATGGATTCTGAAAACCAATCAAATGCTAGAAGTAAAGACCCCGGTTGGAAATATGCATCGAAAGGATCCATTCCAGGGACAACCATTTGCAATTATTGCAAAAAAGTCATTCACGGGGGAATTTATAGGGCTAAGCAACAT
>BQNB010026749.1:11122-58280 GCA_026074375.1 Tanacetum coccineum | reverse complement strand
AGTCCGAGAAGTCAAATTTAATGCAGTATATAAGAATCGAATAAGAAATTAATTGATGAATTCTACCTATCATTTCAGTTCTTTTCACATCTACCATAAACTTTCGTAGCTAAAACAGGAAGTTGTCAATGCTAATGGCGACAACAAGTTGCATTTGTAGTCTAACCTTAAGTACATCTGCATACCAAAACAGATTTCTGTGCTTAATAAGATTGGTCAGTTTGGGTTAACATCGCATTGGAAAAATAGTAAAAAAGGAAATGGGTCAGAGGATTGAATGGTTAAAAGCCTCCTGAAGCACGCTCAAGTGTTTATGGCCTTCTAAATTGGCATTCTTTTTCTTATTTGCCTTCAATATAATTCGATCTAGAGAAGTAGTTTTACAAACGACCACGCTAACAAATATAATTTCATCTTAATCTGCACCAAAAACACAAAACAAATTAAAGTTTTTGCACCATTATTCAGTTTGCCATTCGGTTTATCGTCTTTACAAAATTTTACAACTTCAAATTGTGTTACTGCTAAAAGATATCTAAAGCCTAGATTGTCAAAGAGTATGTAATCATTATATTGCTACTATAAGTCAATCTAAAGAACCTAAACTCTCCTAAGAGGATATTCCGACTTTGTAATATAGATGTTTGTCCACGTATAGCTTTTTTTAATGCAGGTATCAGTTATTAGAGTATCTGCTTATTTAAGAGTGAAATAGTACTTCCATACCTAGTTTTGTAGCTTCTAATTAGATCAATTATGTACGACAACAAAAATAGCAAGATTTTGCTCGGAAAGTGCATCCTTCCCATTTATTGTTCTGATAACCTAAATTAAGAAAAATAAAATGGCAGGGTATTAGAAAATGGGAACTTAATAGATTGATAATTGAAATGGCAAATGACCGAAATTGCGCGCACATCAAAACTGGTATTCAGTTTATTTCTTTTTGTAATTCGAAAAGGCATTTTTTTTATTAGCTCATTATTGTCAAAATAGCAACACATTAATACATAATCAGATTTAATAAGCAATCCCTTTTCTTGTTGGAACGATGGTAGGTCACGCCTTTATTAGTGCAACCAAGTTTAACTTTTTTCTTTATCAACGCAACTGAGTCAGATTGTTATCAATTTTATGTCAAAATAGCAACACATTAATACATAATCAGATATAATATCAAGTACTAATCTTGCTTACTTTCCATCATCTTGACGTTGCAACCTTGCTGCTGCACATCAGCGTTGATGGTGTTGTTACCGCTCCACTGCAGCGTTGAAGCTGCTGACATAGTGACGCCATTGTAACCTTGTTACTGCTAACTCCTATTAAAGCTGCTGACATAGCGACGCCATTCCAGTCAAACAACTCAAGAAACCTCATTTTCCATTTTCTCATATACGATTCAAATTACAATCCCTCTAACAGCCTGTAAGTATAATTATAACAACGGATAAGTAAATCGATCAATGAAACTGTAAATTAAATAGAAGTCCTTACATTGTGTATATTAATTTTAATTTTTTAATCATAAAGAGCATCTTTATAATATGCAATTTATACTAAATAAAAATATGACAAAAGATGATAAAACTAATAATCAAGTGAAGATTTTAGTCTAAACATAAATAAGTAAAAGTTACCATTGTGGTGTGTCCTTCCATGGCGTATCCTAATTAATTGTGGCGTATCCCCAATTCATTAAATGACACAACATACCTATGATTTAAATGTTTATGTTAATCTTTGGCCGTAGATAAAGATCCATTGTGTATCGTGAAACTGACACCTTGACAACTTTGAGGCGTGGTTGATGTTGGTGAGCCACATCTTGTGGAAAATTTATCCCGTGGTTTCCATGGATGTGGAAGAAGGAACTGGGTTTATCACCGATTTGGTGGGACACGTGTTTAAGGAAGAGGCATATGGTGAAGTAGATGGGCAAGGAAACGCAGGCATGTAGAAGCCCACAAAAAACCGACAGCCCATTGTGAAAACATACTCTTAACCTAAACACTGTGTAAACCAGACATTAGGATCGAATAGTTTTTGTTGGAAAGTGATAACACAATTCAAAGTGATATCCTGCGATTCATTAAATATCACCTAAGATAAGCAACTAAAACACCGCTAAAACTGTTTATGTTGTATCAAAACACAAGTACTCAAGCAGTTTGAAATATGTAACGCTTATAAGATACTCGGCCCAAATAAGCAACTCCAAACACCCTCATCAGCTACTAATGAGTTGTACTTGACGTCAACACGTAATAGAAAAGCAAGCGCGGACACATGAACATAATACAACAACAAACCTCGATTAGTTATCTCAAGCGCAAACAATAACTACCAACATATCTTATAACTGCGGTGAATTTTAAACTGCTATAGTGCTTATTGTGTTCACAGGTTTAAGGGTGCTTGGGTTACTCATGTGACAACGAGTAGCAATCAAAAACCAACACAAGAAATAGGTACCTTTGAAGAGGCACAACTACCCCCTTGTAAAAATTACTGTAGCAAACAGCAATGAATAAAACTAACAAATTTTCATCAACTAAATGCAAATTCATTGCATGATCTTCTATTACTATCCTTTTTTCATTAATAACGTTAAAATTGTTTTCCGACATCATATAAAAAACATATTTTCGACTATCGAGTTACCTTAAATCTTGACTACTAACTATATATAGAACTCCATTACCACTTCATTATATATAGAACTCCATTGCCACTTCATTAACTATATATAGGAAATAGTCCGTAAATCTTGAGAATTAACTATATACGATCACATTTAATGACAATGTTTAATATGGTCATTGTAACCTCTAATTCCTTAAATCAAGTAAGTCGGTTGTGGAAGAGATTATATCTCTTATAATCTCTCATAACTCCTTTGACTAGGGTTTGTGAGTATTTCCTATAAATAGGAGATCACAAATTGCATGTGAAGGACGTAAAGAAGAAGACATAAACATAAACACATAGAAATGCAGTGTTCTTGATTTGTGCCTAAAACAAGAATAACACTTGGTATTATCCCAACGAGATATTCCTGATACCTAAGCATAGGGTCAAATAATCTTCTTTGGAAAGTGATTACACGACTTCAAGTGATATCCGGTAACCATCTTTGGTAATTAGCTAGGCTACTGATTGTCTTAACCCTAATCTGGGACACACAACAATCAACAATGAAAGAAGATTATTTTGTGATAATCAATGGCTCTGTTATGAAACACATGGATTCAAACTTTGCCAAACTTGATAAGTTTGAAGGGGTAGACTTTAGAAGATGGCAGAAGAAGATGCACCTCTTTCTCTCCAGCATGAGTGTGGTGTATGTGCTGACTACTCCTCTTCCTGAAGATGGTGGTGATGATGCAACAGTGGAACAGATCAGAAAGAGGGCCATGTGGGACAATGATGACTATGTCTGCAGAGGTTTAATCCTCAATGATATGTCTGATTCTTTGTTTGATATTTACCAAAATGATGAATCTTCCAAAGATTTATGGGATTCCTTAGAGGCTAAATATATGGTTGATGATGCATCAAGTAAGAATTTCCTTGTTAGTAATTTCATAAATTATAAAATGACTGATTCAAGACCAGGAACAATACAACATGTTGGTAGAAATATTACGATATTTAATCTATACATTCTCTTCATGTTTTGGTGATGACAAACATGTAACTTATAACACATAACGTAAAGTGCTTGAGTTAGTTGTGATTACAAATCATCAATCAATGCATTCATACATCAACATCTCTCGACGTATCAAGTCTACTTCAACAACAAATATAAGTTTGCACCTGACGTAAATCACTAAAGGTATGAACAAACAAACTTTAAATTTGTTGAATGATCAAAGAAATTATTTTTGTCCCAAACTTTACATTTTTATAAATGTAACAAAAGTTTTTAAAAAAATTATTAGACAAAGTATTTTTGTAAATATAAGAAATGTTTTAATTCAAAATAAATATTTGAATTCAAATTTTCACCCTAAAAACATAAAAATCTGCCTTAGATAAACCTTCCCTAGAAAAAGACAAAATCAAAGCGTCCAAAAAATGGGCGGCCCCCTTAAATATAAGGGGATCGCTATATGAATTAAGGGGACCGGCATTATGAATTAAGGGGCCGGCAAAAAGAAAAATAAAAAAAATATTTTTTTTCCTATAAATAGTGGACTATTTCCACTGATTTGCTCACCTCTTTGCACATAGTTTTTCTTAGATCTAGAGTCTTCTTCTAAACATTTTTTCTTTGATCACTTAACTTGTTATAAGTTTGTGTAAATGTGATCCAATCATCCATCCATTCAAGTGTAAGAGAAGAACTCTCGTTATCATCAAGATACGAAGGTATGTAGTTTAGTTAGTGCATTCTTGACATGTCTTACATTCACAATGTATAGATCAATTCCATGTATTCCAAACTTGTGTAATAGTTAGATTGTGTAGATCATGTTGTGTAGAGTTGGATCGTGGTGATTTTTGTAAGAATAGTTAGATCGGGATGATCTTAGTTAGTGGTGTTAGAATGGTGTGATCAAGGTAGTGTCTAGTTGAAGTGAAGTTGTGAAGTAAAGTATAAAAAAATTGTGAAGGGTAGAGAAGTTGTGAAGTGAAGTGAAGAAAAAGTTGCATGTGAAGCAGGGTTGTGAATTGTTGTGAAGTAGTGCGGTTAGTTGTGATAGATCGATTTTGAAAAGGCCTTCGATTCGATTAGATGGGATTTTTTAGATGATGTTCTTAAAGAGTTCGGTTTCAGGTGTAAATTGGCATAACTGGATTTCAAAGTCCTAACTTCTTCCTAAGGGGTTTCTAATCATGTCAATGGAATCCTACGAATGATATCCAATTCCTATAAAGTTGAAACAAGGCGATCCTGTTATCCCCCTTCCTCTTTATCCTCGTGATGGAGAGCCTTCATTTATCTTTTCAAAGGGATCCGTAACGGGGGATGTTTAAAGGTATTGTGTTAGATCAATCTTTATGTCTTTCGCATATGTTCTATGCGGATGATGCTATTTTCTAGGATTGGAGTGACGGTAATATCTCCACTTTGATTCACGTTTTGAAATGCTTTTTTTATGCTTCGGGCCTTAAGATTAACTTGAACAAAAGTAAGATCATGGGGATTAATGTGAAAGTGCTCAGTCATCCAAGCGGGTCTTTGCAAAGTTAGATGTCTCGTTCTTTAGTGCCTTTCTACTATCTGGGACTAGAGTGGGAGGATTCTATGGTGGGAACACGTGTTCAAGCATGGCAAGAATAGTGAACAAAAAAGTGAAGTCTCGGCTTTCCAAATGGAAATCCAAAACTTTAATCCTATTGGTGGTCGTTTAACTTTGTTGAAATCGGTTTTTAGGATCTATCCAGTCTTTCACATGTCCTAGTTTACAAAGTTCCCTTCAAAAGGTGCTTCATATCTTGGAGTTCGATTAAAGAAGTCATTTCTTCAATGGACATGATCTGGGGTAGTAAAAAGGCTTCTTGGGTTATATGGAACAATGTTTTGACAGACAAAAAACGAGGCTGGCAGGTTGTTTCTAGCTATTGCGTTAAATAGGGGCTTGATGATTAGTGGGTTTGGAAGTTTCTCTCGCAAAAAGACTCTCTTTGGACTAAAGTTATTGTGGCTATTCACGTGTGGGTGGTAAAATTCATTCGGAATGGACTTCTACTGGCAAATCATGTGGTCTTTGATTTGAGTGGAAGATTCGATCTCAGTCCAAAGGAAAAGGTATAACGTTTTTGATTATCTTGATCTGTCATAAGATGGGAAACGGGGGGTCCACCAAATTCTGGTTGGATCATGGCATACTTAGGGGCATTTTTAAAGACATTTTTTTCCCCAGATTATACGCCTTGAATCCTCAAAGGATGTTACTGTTAGTTCCAAGATAGGCGACACGAGTTTGGTCTGCTCCTTCCGTCGAATTCCTAGAGGGGGTATCGAGCAAAATCAATTCGACAGCTTGGTAGAATTGGTTCGTTCTGTCACTATCGTGCCTTCGGCTGACAGATGGAATTGGAATCTGGAGAGTACGGGTAATTTACGAGGTGTGGCCTCTCTCCGTTAGACGTATCGATGATAATATGCCATCCGAATATTGGAGAAGAAACTAGAATGTGTAAAGTGAGTCCTCGAAAAAAATCAACGTTCTTGCCTGGAAAAATCAAGACGCTGCTTTACCTACCCGGTTCAAACATTTCTTGTAGAGTTATTGACATTCAGGATATGTCATGTCCCATTTGTGATAATGCTATTGAATCGACGGACCATTTGTTCTTTAGGTGTGGATTGGTTCTGGACATTGCTAATAAGGTTTTGAGCTGGTGGAATTTGGATCACACAAACTTGAACTCATATGCAGAATGGAAGTCTTGGCTTGTTTCAATTCGTATGGATTCCAAACTCAAAAAGATGTTCGAAGGAGTTTGGTACTCCATTTGGTGGTACGTTTGGATCTATCGAAACAAGCTCCTATTTGACGAGAGAAAACCTTTGAAGTCGATGCTTATTGATAATGTTATTGCTAGTTCTTTTTATTGGTGTAAGTATAGATCTAAAGCCTCGTTCGGATGGAACGAATGGCTCAAAAACCCCTATATTATTGTTTTGTAATCTAGCTCCTTGCTAGTTTTTGTTTCTAATAAAATTGCCGTTCCAAAAAAAATCATTGGGCTCTGAATTGGCCCAACAATCTCCCCCTATTTGAATATAAATTAAGTTAAGTAAAATTAAAGTAAGTGAGACACAGCTTCTTCTAACAAATAACTTTAACAAAAATAACTTCATTGATTTATTACTTGATTTGGCCCAAGTCGTCTAAGTTATCTTGTACAATTTTCTTAGCCTGATTAGCATCATCCCTAGCTTCTATTGTTAACTCTAACTTCTTGACAATGTCTTCAGCCTAGCCTCTGGAGTTCCCTTTTTAATTCCATTTAGAAGTCTGATCAGCTGAGGAGTGGTAGCTAAATGGAATTCTTCTTCTCGTTAAAATGCCAGATCAAAGTTCCCATTATAGAAGAAGACTCCTCACTTAGGCTCTTTGATGACCATCCCTTTTCTGACTTCAACCCCTAGAGGCGGAATTAAATTCCTCTGCATCCAATCAACCACTATGTTTTCTTTTACAACCACTTCATGTAGGATCTCTGGGGTTCTTTTCCTTTTCCTGTCCTCTACTGGGATTCCAAAAGATGATAGTTCAGGTAGAGGTGGAATGCCTAGTGCTCTTGCTTGGGTTAAGACCCACTCAAATTTGGCTCTGAGGCTTTGAAGTAGCAAGTCATTTGATTTACTCTTTGTCATAAAGGACAGAGAGTGTACTTCGAGCCATTCACTGAAGCCTAGATTCTTCAGGCTAAACCTTTCATACACAGTAACGTTCAGTGGGTCATTGGCTCTAGTGATCCTCATAGTTGCTTCCTTGGAAGAATTTACTGTGTAGCTGATCTTTGTGATTGGCACCTGATCAGCCCTATGAGTGATCTGATGATTGTATTCATCAAACATCTTTTTCCTTTTGGCCTCATGCTCAGCCATCTTGTGAGTCTGAGCCCAGATTGTAGCAGGGTTCAAGATTTTCCTCAAAGATTCATCAGACTTCTATTTCTCAGCCTTGAGATCAGCTAATCTTTTCATCTCCTTAAGCTAAGCCATGACATCCTCCTGAGTCAGTTGTCCCTTAGGAATGACAAAAGACTTGAAACTTGGTATTTTGGGAGTTGATCACCCTTCTTCCATAACAGGCATGATGTCCTTCAGTAGATCTTCGGTTGCAATACCTTTCCCTTTATGTTTATCTTTGAGAGAAGTTGGCTCTCTTGGAGGATACGGAGAGAAGATGGCTGGAAAATGAGGGGGGGGGGGGGGGGGGGGGGGGGTGTTGTGGGGGGGGAGATGATGTGTGTGTGGATGTTCAATGAAATGATCATCGTAATTTTTTTTTTAGCATCAGGCTTTTGGAGTTCAGGCATGATAGAATTCAGAGGAGTTGGTGATGGAATTGCTAATGATGTTGGAATTACATAACTTCAGCTTTCTTAAGAGGCAGGCTCATCATCAGTGTTTTTTTCTCTCTGACTCTTTTCCTCTTAGGTATGAAGAGCATAGCCCTTTTCTTTTTTACAAGGGAGCTTGTTTCTGCCATTTGGTATACTTGAGCTGTGATGCTCCCCCAGAGCATAGCTGCAGTGAGTGGTTGACACCCTGTGTCTTGCTCCCCCTAGAGTGATTAGGGTGTGCTGCCGTCTGGTTCTGTTTTTATCCCTACTTATCCCTCAGCATTAGCCTTTTTAAATACTTTTGCTACTTCGAGGAGGGAAAACATGTCCTTAAACATGAGCTTGAGATCCTGAACATGTTGGGAGTTTGTGTCTATAGTGGATGTACAAAAAGAAAGTTTGTCCCAAACTTCTTTCATCCCTTTTCAGACTTTTAGGCTGATGGATTTATCCAGACTGGTTTTAATGCCCTTGCTTAGCTGCTCCTGAAGATTATCAAATCTGTGGCTCTCTAGTTTGTTGAAGGCATTAAACTCTTTGTACATTGGTTTCAGAAGGATGTTAGGTAACTGATCTCTAGGTTACTTTCTTCTAAACCTGTACCTCAACATGAGGTAGCTCCTCTGCAATGGATTCTAAAATAGAATTTTTTATGGAGTCCTTAATCAACTGAGGAAGAGTATCTTTCAGAGCATCTTTGAGTAGACCAGGCAGCTATTCCTTGAGAGTGTCAGCAACAATTAAGGGCACAGAGGACTGAATGGTTTCTGATACTTGGTTATCTATGTTGGACTCTAACTGGTTAACCTTATTTTTGAGTAAGCACAGCTCTTCATGAAGATGACCAAGGGGGTCTGACTAAGCTGGCTTATTAGCGGAAGCATGTAAGGTTTTAGTACCTGCATCAGAGAAATGATCAGAAGAGTATTGTTGGATATTAGAAAAAGACTCGGTCACCCCGTGTATTTTACTGTTTCATATAGCTCGTAGTTTAATAGTTTATAGTACGTTTTTCGGTTTTTTATGTCGGTTCAAATACACGATCTATTGTAAGTTACTATATATAGTCTCTTCCAACTTTGGATAGAGATATGTAGTCAAATAATCCAAAAAAAATATTTTTTTACAAGAAACACTTTTCTCTTCTAAACTATTCTCTCTCTAGTGTTTCTCTCTCTAAAAACTAGCCCGATCCAAGATTGAACCGTGTATGATATAAGATTATACACAAATGGTATATCAGAGATTATGGGGATGATTAGATCGTGTGTATGTGCGAATTTGTGCTTGATTTAGCTCGAAAATTGTGCATAGAAAGTTTTAGTCGTTTTTTTAAGATCTCAGAGTTTGTTGTTTGTAATGATGAACAGTTTTGGGTGTTTCTAGTTGCCTATTACTTGTGGTATTGTGTTGTGCAATCGAAATCAAGCAAAATCGGTTCAAAAGGGAGATGTATAGGTGATTTGTGTGAAAACGTAGTTGTTCTTCGTGGAGAGTCTGCAGATATTTCTTGGCGGCGGTTTGCTGAAAAATTGTATTTCTATTTAGTAGGTTACAACTCTCTGACACACAGGGGTTTGCTGAGTGGCGATGTTGCTAATTAGCGGCGAGTTGTTACTAAGCGGCGGTTTGCTTACCGGCGGGTTGAATAGGCGGCGAGTTGCTCAAAGAGGGGGCGAGTTGTTATACACAGCGGTTTGCTTAACATCAGTTTGACCAGGTTGTCACGGGTTGATATTTTAAATATATTCCTTAAGGAAAATCTGTGCGTTTGAAAACTCTACGGCGGTTTGATCAAAATATTCTTCGCGGCGGGTTGATTAACTCTTCGCGGTGGGTTGCTTGGCAGCGAGTTGCCTTAAAATTCCACCGGCGGGTTGCTTACTTCTTTGCAGCGGTTTGATAGCCTTTGGCGGCGAGTTGAGCTTCTGTCCTCAAAATTTGAAACACTTCGTACACATAAACCTCACCACTTTTAACGTACACTCACTAATCATTGATCGATCAAAACATTCATATCTAATAATACAAGATAGTCTAGAATGAAGAAGATCAGTATGCAGGTTTTCTGATTCCGCCTCCTATGCTTGACAGCACAGGATTTGATTACTTGGCAACATACGTATTCGTCTGTACTGTCTAGGAAAGGATAATGGAGAGAATATTATGAAGTCCATTAAAGAAGGACCATTTCAGATGGGAACGGTTTCAGATGTTATTACTGGAGGAACTGAGGGTGCAGTTCAACAAGGTCCAGTACGTGCTAGAGTCCTTAACGACCTTTCTGCTGCATGAAGAAAAAAGAAAGGTATAAAGTGGACATTCTGCAACCATTTCCTACTTCAGTGGGTTTATACAAATGGACATCTACTCACCTCATCAAATCACTATACTGTCGCCAATGACATTTGGAATGTGAAGATGATTTCTGGGAAGGTTCTGAGTTAAAAGATGACAGGGAATCTCAGTTATACGATGAATATGAACACTTTCGTCAATCAAGGAGAAGGCATTAAAGGATACTCGTTAGGTTTACGAAAGTATAATGACATGAGAAACATCAAGCTTGACCATATGTACCGGATGCAGCTTAACTCAAAATTTGTGAACAAACATGTTGCCTGAGTGGAGTAGATTCATAACTGAAGTAAAACTTAACAGAGGTTTGAAAGAGTCAAACAGTGATCAGTTGTATGCCTACCTAAAGCAACATGAGGTGCATGCTAATGAGAACAGAATTATGATGGAAAGGTTCGGTCAACCAAATACTGATCCTTTGGCACTAGTGTCGGAGCTCAACTCAGCAGTATCCAACACAATCATCCAAGTTCTCCCTCCAAAATCAACGAAACCACTATCTTCATGATCATGTCCTTTCTGACATACTTTCAATGACTCAGGAAGTTCATCAACAGAAAAAACCTGATTGAAAGTTTTAACCAACTCACTTGCACTCCTCACTCATATAAACTTCACATCTTCCTCAAACAAACAATCAATAAGAGCTTCATCAATTGCAAGACCAACTATGGTTCAAGACGGGAAAGTTGTAGTCAAGATATCCGTGGAAGATACAATGCAACTAATCAAGGAAGACCTTTTAAAAGAAACAATGCTGAGAGGATATGTGAATTGTGGCCGGGGAAAGTAGGATATTCTCCGAACAGAGGAGGCATGATTAATACTGGTCCAAGTGAAACCCATCAAGTGCTACAACTGGAACGGACTAGGGACATAGCAATGAATGTCCAAGGCCAAAGCGACTTACTTCAAGATTACAAACTACTTCAAGGACAAAGATGCTTCTAAGGCAAGCCCAGGAGAATGGAGCAGTTCTGAAGAAAACAGTCGTTTTGTTCTTGCAGGGGAACAGGTTTACCAACATTGTATGATGATGTGGATGATTTCAACTGAGAATATTTGGCCACTCATGTGGATCACATTTTTGAAGCTTTGGTGTGGGGGGTAGATTGAGGAATGTGATGGCATAGACTCTTTGATGTTGATGAGTATTTAAGGGGTCCCTTTTCACCAGACCATGTTCATAGATGCCTCACATCTGAAGACCCAATCTACGTATGAAGCGGGCCCTCATACGCTCGAATAATCCAATTGAGTACAAGATCATGTTGGCCTTTGTAGACCATATGGATGAGTATCATGTGTACACGAGATGCAAAAACGATGTTACAAACCACAACTACGTTGTTTGACTCTGAGGCTGACTATACGGAGTGATTGTAATATTATTCCGTAATGATCAGTATGTGGAAGACAACGAAGAAATGGTGTACAATGTATATGCATTTCTGTCTGAAATGATGCTCTAATGTCTATTCTCGATGAAATGCATGAAATGGCGTGTACAAAGTAGTTAACAAATAAGCCAGATATGTTATGAATGACTCAGTGATCCTCTTGAAACTTGCGATGTTATAAGGAACTGGTCGCGGGAATATGAAAACGGGCAAAGTTGAGTTAATGATAGAGAAAAGAAAAAAATGTGAGCAAATGAGAATAATCATCTTGGGACCGAAAACAGAATGAAAACTTCTTTAAATCTGAAAATTATTCAGAACAAATACTCCTTAGTTCTATAGTTGGGGACCTTTATTAAAGTCAAAGACAGAAGAGTAAAACTTTTGAAAAAGGATTTTAAACAAAAGGATAGACAATAATTCCCTTGAAGAGTTTTTTTGACTTAACAGAAGATAAAAGATAAGATTGGAATGATAGATTATAATAACCGGGTCAGTCGGCTTAAACGTTCACATGTGTGTGTCAACCAAAATCATTTTATGATGAAAGCACAAGGTTGCATAGGCTATAAATCAGACACGCTCAGTCTGCTTGTGTGTAATGGTCATATTCATGGTCACGACCAATCATACACCCACTGTCATACATGATTCAGGAGGATACCCGTGACGTTAGTGAGATAACTAGAAAAGAATGCTGTTAAAATGAAAAAGCCCTCTATGTGTGGAAAATAAAATTAGGATTTCTTCCCCGACGATTACGCAAAAGAGAACCTTTCTGAACCTTGCTCCCCAAAGAAATCTGACCCAGAAGAACTGATATTGGGTCCATAGATGGACAACAGAAAAAAAGGCTGAGTAACCCTAGGCTCGGAAAAAAACACAATTTCAACTTGACAGTGTTTCCACCCAATACTCCTGTTCAAGTTGTCCCCAGAATTCTTCAACCTAAAAGTACAAGTTGAAGATTAATCTTTTTGTACATCACTCAACCTTTTTATGAATTTACTAAACTTGCAAACTTGAATCACCCCTTCAGGCCTGACAGTGGGGGGGAAAGAGGGTTTTTGAGCCATACGAATAAGATGTTAACCCCACTGAAGTTTATTCCATTTTTTAAATCTCTTAAGAACACTTTTTGGAGTACAAACAGCCCTCTTAAGAAGTTAAAGAAAGTAATGGTAAAGATTTTGATACAAAATGAATATCGGAAGTGGGACCAGATTCTGGTTGACAAGCAATGCTGCTGATAATTGAAAAGAAAAACTTATCATTGAAAATGAGAATATGATTGTTAATTGTTTGTCGATCAACTGATGTATGATGTGGCAAATCACGTTCGTACTAGATCTTGATGTGATGTGTCTAAAGTTGCTTGATGTGTCAAAACTTATTTCCAAACTAGAAAGGGAATACTAAATCTGCAATTAAAGTATCAACTTCTTCAAGAAAGTTTTGATTAATAAAAGTCCCAAGCATCACCGGAAGCTCCTGATTTCAGATCGTTCTTTAAAATCAAGAACCGAACATCAGATTTCAAGAAAAGGATAACGTGATTGGACACTGAAAATATAGTTCACTATATGTGAAAAGCCAGAAGGGGGGGGGGGGGGTTCGTGGAGCCTGATAGTGCTGTTAGATGTTTACCGCACTTATTGAACAAAATATTGCGATAGAGTAGAATTACGAAAGGTTATAACAACATTACAAGGAAACTGTTTGATTCAAAATTTTAAGATCTTTGCGTACTCACACAAGTGCAGAGACATCTACCATGTTGTATGAGATCGTGAGTCTTAAAGCTCAAATTGCGTAAGCATAGCGCACTTGTTTCCTAGTGACTATGTCAATACCAATAGTCTTGCTCCTGGGCATGTAGCCATTAGACGTAAATAACCCATCCCTCATCCCCTAAGAACAATAGGGAGTGCTCATTTACAAACTTTATCGGCCATCTTAAAGGAGAGTGTAGAAACGGTTAGGGGAGATTGTAGAGGAGCTAGGCAGTTAAACCAATGATTAGTTCACTTAACTAGCCTCTGCCGATACACTAAGTCTATCTCAGGTATTGTTAGAATGGTGTGATTGCACTTGGCCAAAAATTTCAAATGAAAAAGATAAACAAGGCTCCCTCTACCACTGTTACTAGAAAAAGAAGTTACGTTTAGTATAAAACCAAGGAATTCTTCTAGCAACACACAGAAACAATTAGTTGCTCCAGCGAGTTCAACTACTTATATCCTAGTGCTTTCTCTACACAGGAGTAAATGATTCACTTGAGCATAAGCGGGTCAAGCTAGATGCAATACAACGAAAAATAGGACCCATGCCTGCTAAGAAGGTGAGATTAAGAAGGACAAGTAGAAGTACGCCTTAGGACATAGGTCAGTTTGGAGAAAAAAAGTTAATGGGTTGATTATAGCATTAGCTAAGCGTGTTGTTGTTATTAATTCATTTATGAATCTGTAAAACTCTGCAAGTAATGGAATGTGTTGTTGTTAATGTCTTGAATTCTGTGAATGCTACACCCACAGTTAGAATGGTCTTGCATAACGAGAAACGATCTGGGGAACCAAAAGGGCAAAATGTCTTGATAACAGTTTAAACAAAACCAAAACAGATCTGTAACCAAAAAGGCAAAAACTGTTGACAACAGTTTGTCAAAACCAAAAGGGTTTTGGAAAGCTCGGGGTAACTATTTACAGTATATGGTTATCATGGAGACCCACGGAAAGAAACTTAAATAGGAAAACTGATTGTGGTTCTCAATGGAGACCACGGTAAAGAAATTGGCCCTTAGGAGAAATGTAACCAAAAGGACCCCACAGAAAAAATTGGGGAACCGATTTTCCAAACTTCTCCAAAACGAATGTTTTCAAATGCAGGTGTACAGGTCATGCTTTGGTAATATGGACCGGGCTGCTCCAAAAATATGACGGGAGAAATCAGTTCAAAGCTCATGAATTTTGTGGAAAAAAAGTTCATCGGGTTCGGTCCGATTCGGGAACGAATGACCAATTAGGAGCCATCATGGGTTATGGACGTTTATGTTATGGGTGTGATAGTGTGATCTCTAAGGGATATACTTGTGGAAGACTTGGTCACAATCTAATTCTCTGTAGGGCAATTTTGTTGATTCTGATCTTGAAGTGGCCTTCAGAATTGCATACATGTTGTTTGTGAATCTTAATGGTACAGATATTCCTTAAAGGTAGTTTTTTAGGCACACATTTGTACACGATATCGATTGATGCAATGATGAGTCTTCTGCCGATATGCTTTGCTGGTCAAAATCTTCCAAGTCCAAAATTATGGTTGTGGCATCGTAGTTTAAACCATTTAAACTTCGGACTGATAAATGTTCTTGCTCCGGAAAAGATTGTTAGAGGCCTACCAGATTTGAGTTGAAAGGATCATCTTATTTGCTCAGACTGTCAACTTGGAAAATAAGCAAAGAACGTTCTCCCACAGACCAAAATCTGAAAACACTAATTGGAAGTTCTTCATTACCCTTCACATGGATCTGTGCGGTTCCATGAGAGTCGAGAGCATTAAAGGAAAGAATTACTCTTAGGTCATCGTAGATGACTATTCAAGATTCACATTGGGTAAAATCTTGAGGTCAAAGGATGAAAACTCCAGAGTTTGTCTCAACTTTCTTAGCAAATACAGGTTGGCCTCAACAATGACAGTCCGATTCATCCGCAACAGATATTGGGAAACAGAATTCGTCAACCAAGGCTCTGTCTGCATTCTATGAAAGGTGTTTGGCATAACTCATCAAAAGTTGTTGCCGAGAACTCCTCAAAAAATAATGGCCGTTGTTTGAAAGACGTAATCATTCACTCGGTGGAAGCAGCTCGAACAATGATGTTATGCTCGTAATAGCTCCCATGTTTCTCATGGCAGAGCTGTTGCCCACTGATGTTATAAACAAAACGATCACTATCATACTCTATTACAATACACCGTTTGAGCTTGTGCATGAGAAGAAGCCTTGATCTCAAATTCTTCGAGGTATTTGGTCGCTCTGTGCTATTAAGAATGATAGCGAAAATCTAGGAAATTTCAAGCCAAAGCTGACATTGGGATTTTCGTTGGGTTATGTCCTAGCAGGGAAAGGGTATAGGATCTACAAACAAGAGAACTCGTCGAATTAATGGAAACATTTCACGTCACCTTCGATGGATGGACTTAGACAATGGTCCTGTACGTTTATAAGTTAGGACCCGTACCTGTCATAATGACCTCTGGTCAACTCAAATCAGGGCTTGCTCCAACCGACAAAGAGCTGGAAATGTTATTTCAACCGATGTTTGATGAACACCTTGAACAATCTCCCGTTGATGAACAAGTACCTTCTGCTACTGAAGTAAATGCTCAAGTTGCCCCACCAGGTACATCTTTGTCTACAACAATTGCACAAGATGCACCGTCAACAAGTGCCTCATCGTCAACATCCGATCGTCATCTTCCAATCCAACACCAAGAAATTCCAGAAGACACCCCAATCATTCACGATGTTCCTCATCCCTCACATAACCTTGTTCCTGGAGATCCAGGTTCGGCACAATCATCATCAGGGAATGATAAGGCAGTGGAACCCAACCATGATAACTACCCTCCAGATCATATCAGAAGATGGACCAAAGATCATCCTCTGGATAACATCGTTGGCAATCCCTCTCGTCCTGTATCAACCAGAAAACAGTTAGCATCCGATGCTTTGTGGTGCTGTTTCCATACTGAACTGTCCAAAGTCGAAACCCAAGAAACTTCAAAATGGCCAGTGATAGATGACTGCTGGTTTCAAGCCATGCCAAATGAAATCATGAAATTTGATCGACTTGAAGTATGGGAATTAGTACCTCGCCAAATTTATGGTTATGGTTTTATCGCTTCAAAGTGGATTACAAGTTAAGCTTGATGAATATGGTGATGTACTAAAAAAACAAAGCTCGGTTTGTTGCAAAAAGGATATCATCAGGAGGAGGAAGGTATTGATTTGAAGAATCGTTTGCTCCAGTTGCACGGATAGAAGCAACAGAATATTCATTGCAATGCGGGCAACCTAGAAATCATGTATCATCTACAGATGGATGTCAAAACTGTTTTTGAACGGTGATCTTCAAGAAAAAGTCTTTTTCTAGTCATACCTGAAGGATTTGAAGATCACGGCATATTCCTACTCAGTCTATCGTTGAAGAAAGCTCTGTATGGCTTAGCAAGCACAAGGCGTTGTATGACTCACTTCAAAGTTCCTGATGGCAAACAATTTCTTCAAGGGTTGCGTGGATCCAACGTTATTTCACACGGCAAATAGGCAAGACACATTCTACTGATTTTCAAATATACGTAGATGACATAATTTTTACCTCAAAAGATTTAATGCGTGTAACTTATTTTCAAAAGTGATGAGGCTCCAAATTTCAGATGTCGATGATGGCGACAAATGGCGTTTTTCTCTAGCTACAAGTTTCTCAAAGTCCCGGAGGCCATCTTTATTAACCAAGCGAAAATAGGCTCTCGTAAACCTTAAAAGAAATATGGATGGATCTCTCTGACTGTCGATACACCAATGGTGTATCGATTGAAACAGGACGAGGATCTCATGGGGACTCCAGTTGACCAAAACTCGATTTAAGGAATGGTTGGTCCCTAATGTATCTTTCCAGCCAGTAGACCCGACCTTTCTTCGCTTGTTTGCATGTGTGCTAGATATCAGGCTTAAGCCTACCAAAATGCAATTGAAAGCTATCAAACGTGTCTTTCGGTACTTGAAGGAACCATTCACATGGGTCTTTGGTATCCGAAAGACAACCAAAGCCATGTCACCTAAAGCTTATGCAGAGCGGATCTTGCGGGGATGTCAAATTCAAGAAGAAGTACGTTCGGGAATGTGCTCAGTTTTCTGGGAGAGATTGATTGGTTAGCTGGTCATCAAGAAACAACGGAAGCACGGCATATCAAACTACAGAGGCTGAATTAACATAGCCATGTCTGGATGTTGTTGCTTCAAATCACCTTTGGATGTTTACGATCCCAGCTTAAAGACTACGGATTTGACTTCAATAAAATTCCTCTGTACTGTGATAACAAAAGTGCTATTGCTCTGTGCTGCAACAACGTCCAGCACTCTCGCTCTAAACACATTGACATACGGCACCATTTCATACGAGAGCAAGTGGAAAATAGAGTGGTTGAACTCTACTTCGTGGAAACGAATTATCAACTTGCAGATATTCTGACCAAAGCCTTACCAAGAGAACGGTTCGAATTTCTTCTTCCACGCCTAGGCATGAAGAGTTTGACACCTGCAACTCTCAAACGTCTTCAAGAAGGAAAGGATGAGTAAACCTAATACCTTCATGTATCCTTTGTATATCTTAAAAAAAAAATTTAAAAAAAAAAAAAAAAAAAGACCAGACTGGATCGAAGTCTGGAAAATTACATGTGTCTCTTGCTGGACCAAACCCTGAGCACATGGATGATGAATTCATTGCAACAGCTCTACAAAAGGTTCATGAAAACCTTGATAGCTAATAACAGAGCGAACGTGTCCTCATGTAAACCAGAAAGTCATCTGGTTCTATAATGCTTCCTGAAAAATCTCGATGGACACTGATTTAACTTTGGGGATCAATTTATTCATGACCAAACCACAGAAGATGATCAGGAGAAATATAAAGCTAGAGAGGGAGTTCTGCTTCCAATTACCTGATCGTTAGTAACAGACAGTAACTGTCAACTCCTCCCGTGTTTGCTCCCTTCACAAATGTCACATCTTCAGAACATCGTTGTGGGGTCACTCCTCACCAATCAACACTGAAGCTACAACAATCACCACATCTCTCCCTTGAAATCACTCATTCAATCGGCCCTTCAGCTAGTGTAGCAAAATTGGAGCAAAGAGATGACATGATGTAAAGTAAGACTGATTGTTTTGGCTTCAATAAGATCCCACAGTTCCTACAGCTTGTTGTAATTATCTAGGGAACGAAACTTGATTGATGCTATCCTTAAGGTTCTTGACACGGACCACTGTCGATTTAATCCGAGAAATACTCTGTGTTGCCTGGCCCAGAGTCAGTCAAGAATCAGGAATCTGAAAAGACTCCGAAGGAGAGTATAAAAGCCAAAAAGGTACAAGATGAGGAGAAACAAGATTCAACTTACTCCATCAGGTCAACTGATAAAGTTGATCTTGAAGAATTTGATCTAAAAAGTGCTCTCTTCAGTCACATGAATAGAAGAAGTCTGCCAACTAAAAAACAATACCAGACTACCGTCTCTATACCATGCTCTCATGGAAGCTTTGATAGCGGATGAAGACGCCATGGATAAGGAAGTTGCAGACCAAGTAAAAGACCATAAGGGAAAACATGATAGTGATGATGATAAAGACGATGATGATGATGAAGGCCTTCAGCTGGATCAAACCAGGGCAGGTCTACAAAGAAAAGGCCGATCTGATTATGCCGCCTTGGGTTCAGCTAAACCTCCTCCGAAGGAAAGATGAGACCAAAGTTCAAGGAAGCCCTAAGGGTGTCTGATGCATCTGCGTTCCAAACAACACCCATCTTTTCACTAGCTGGATGGCGATCACTGGGAACCAGAGATACTGGTGCTAATCTTTGCGCATGACAGATCTGATCCCGAATCAGAACACTCTGAACAATCTTCAGATGACTTATCAAAGCAGGATGAAAGGAATGACTCAGATATGGAGGACACTGACAATGCTCACATTCCCAAGGTGTCGACCACTACGTGGTTTAAGCCAATTCCAGAAAGTGAGAGACCTGCTACGCGCTTGAACCAGACATGGACAACTTTTCCCCCGAAATAATTTCCGGAGCCAGAACAACAACTGGGCAAATTCTACATACGCCACAACATATAACGTTATACTGAGGAAAACAAGCTTCAAAGGAAGACGTATGAACATTGGGTCATTCATCAAATGGTTCTTGCAGGACGAATGGGAAAGAAGAAGCTCTGCAATGCTGGACTTAAGAAGGGACCCCCAACATTAACCTTGTTTAAAGCCTTTCACAGTAACGTGTTTTCTTCAATATCAGATGGATGAATGCCACAAAGTTGATGGTACAAATAGGTCGATTGAGTAATCCTGAGGGTCATCAAATTCTGTGAGAAAATATATATGAACCACTGCCCTTAGGAGGTCCACCAGGTCACGTAAACATTCAACCGCAAT
The DNA here is from genome assembly GCA_026074375.1 of Tanacetum coccineum. NCBI lineage: Eukaryota > Viridiplantae > Streptophyta > Magnoliopsida > Asterales > Asteraceae > Tanacetum > Tanacetum coccineum. Next base: position 38,270 of record BQNB010026749.1, on the reverse strand, counting down.
TCTTCTTCAATAGGGATTCTTGGATATTTCTTGACAGGTGATAAGAGCGAAGATTGCATTATCCCATATCCCAAGCTCAAAGCGTCGTTACCTCGAACTTCGGCCTTGAAGAATTAGTTCCATCTGTTGTGGCGTTGAGAGTGAACGCGAATATGACATCAGTGCAGCGGTCTTCTGGCATCACTCACCTGGTGGTTTAGGTGAAGGATTCTATATCAACAAACATAGTGAGTCCTCTGATCGTTGAAGGCTGTCAGATCGCACATGCGAATTCTTAGTTTATTAAGTGTCAAAGTGTTTGTGAAAAATATGGATATAACTTCCTCAGAGGGTCATTCTTCGCCGAAGCTGATTACCAAGAATACAAGATCTCGGAAAAGGATTTCAAGAATCTTCATCCAAACGATTTTGAAGATCTGTTCCTTCTTAATATCCAAGAAAAGCTCAACCATCTGCCCAAGACAGACAAGACTAGTCTTCACACTGCCGTCAACATGTGGATAAGAAACCTGGTGATCAGGAATCGTGTGGGGGACTTGCAACTCGGGATTGAAAGCTATCAAACAAAGGTCAACCTTGAACGTCCTAATTGGGATGCAGCCGACTATTACTTCAAAGAAGACTATACGATCGTCCCCAAGCCAAGAGCAGTTGTCTACAGAGACAGAAATAATCAAAGAAAGTTGATGAGGCTGAATGAGCTTCACAAGTTTAGTGATGGGACGTTGACAAGAGTCATGGAAAAGCTGGACCAAATGGTTAAAGACTTTCATCTGTTCGAGTACAATAAGGGCATGGAGACCAGGAAGTGGTCAGAGGATGACAAGAGAAGAAGCAAAGACTTCATCACAGCTATCGAGAAAAGACTACAGATCAGAAGGATCTATCGAAGTCTGGAAAGCTTTGTTGGAGGAAGAGTAAGAGATATTGACTACAGGCTGATCAACAGAACAACGTGACCGGCATGTCAGTACAATCAAAAGGTCAATCTTTTTCTTACTGTAAATATTATACCTTGTAAATTAGTAGATAGTTTAAAACTATTGATGGTTAGGTGTTGGAGTATTTATATCCCTCAACGATTGATGGGGGAGCAGTTATACGTTCTCTTACCACGACTTTGCGAATTTAAGGCCACACTTTTTCTCCCAAATTTTTTTATAACATATTTAAATCAATTGATATCAATATGTAAAAGGGTTTAAATTTTTGATAAGGGGAGAAATGTGATTAAAATATGTTGTATAATAATAACTGGACTATTAGACTCTATACTCGCCTAACGTGCTAAAACAAATTTCGAAATACCGAGGCACATTTTGGAGGGGGGACTCCGTTAGGTTTCGAAAATCAAAAACGAATCGAGGTACTAAAGCTTGGATATTTATATCATTAATGTGCCTCAATTGAATTTTCAATGGTTTTATGAAAGGAGACCTGTACCAAAGACCGACCATGCATTTTACTTAATTGGAGTTATAAGGTTGGTAAGGTTAGGTACTATTCGTGATCCAAACAAAACTGAGGGATTACCCTAGGGACAAATCACTAGTTAGTGTAGAAGTTCCTTAAGGTATAACATGAAAAAGGAGTAAAGTGAGATAAGGGAAAAGTGCCGACTGAGATGGAGCTAGTACTAGAATCAAAACCCAACAAGGTTCTAGTCATGAAGTCTCGGTAAGCACTGAAGGGGTTGAAGAATTAAAGAATTGTAAGGATAAAGGGTTGGTAAAGAAAGAAGCCTTCTTTCCACTTAGGCAGAAACCAGGGTTCAATTCTTATGCTGCCAGAATCCACTTAAGATGAATGCTGACATTGAAGATCGTCATCTGGATTCCCAGTGGATGCAATACACAACCCTTCCCCAGCACTCAGAATCTTTCAATAAGATTTCTGTTTCATTTTCACGGAGTTTAAATACGTTATCTAATAAACTTTCTCACTACGAGTTTGTTGATATTGAAAAAGGTGGTGCAGTCTCTCCAGCCTCCTGATAATTAAAAACCAAAAGCACTTCTATAGAGTCTAGAGCCATGAGATCGTCTGTTTAATTCTCGTTAGGTCTCTTGGAGGATACGGAGAGAAGATGGATGAAGTGGTGTTGGTGAGATGTTTAGTGAATTGATACATTGTCATTTTAGTAGCATTAGGCTTTTGGAGGGGTTCAGGCATGATAAACTTCAAAGGTGTTGGTGATGGAATTGATGATGTTGGAATTAAGAACTTCAGCTTCTTGGAATGAGGTTCATCATTAGATACATTCTTCTCTGAAGTATCTTCCTCTGATTTTTTTCTACTGAGTCATGAAGAGCCAGAGCCTTTTCTTCATTGACAAGGGGAGCTTGTTCTACATTTGATATTACTTGAGCTGGTGGTTGCTCCCCCTAAGCAATAGCCATGATGGTGTCCCCTGAATCTTGCTCCCTTTTAGTTTGATCAAGTTTTTGAGCATCTGTTTCTTTAGCTAGTGATTTAGGGTTGTTTTTCTCCTACTTCTCCCCCTCAACATTAGCCTTTTTAAAGACTTTTAATGCTTCGAGGAGGGATACCATGTCCTGAACATGTTGGGAGTTTGTCGCCACAGAGGATTGAACTGATGCCAGTTTGTCAAAAACCACTTCCATGCCTTTACGAACTTTGTTGTTGACTGACACCCTCATCTCCTTTTTGATGACTTTTCTCAACTCCTTCTGAAGCATAACAAACCTAAGACTCTTTAGTTTGTTGAAGGCATTGAATTCTCTATGCATTGGCTTGAGAATAAAGTTGGGGAGCTGATCTTTTAAGGTCTCTTGAACTGGAGCATCAAACAAGGGCAAGTTCTCTTCAATGGACTCTAAAACAGATTTTTTGATAGAATCCTGAACCATCTGAGGAAGAGAGTCTTTAAGAGCCTTTGAAAGTAGACCAGGTAAATATGCTTTCAAAGTATCAGCAACAAGTGAGGGCACAAAGGACTGAATAGCATCAGTCACTTGGTTGGTTATGCTGGACTCTAACTGATTAACCTTGGTGTTGAGTGTGCACAACTCTTCAGGAAGACGACCTAGGGGGTCTAACTGAGCTGGCTTATGAGCAAAAGCATGGAAGGTTTCAGCAGTTCCTTCCTGAGAGTCGTTATCAGCAGAGTCTAGAGTTTCAAAGCCTGTCATAGAGGCCAAGTATCATCAGGCATAGACCATAGTCTAGAGTTAGAATCATCTCCTTCCTCATCATCTTTAGGAGTTATATCAATTACATCAAGATCATCTGAATCACTTCTTAGTGATCCTTGTTGAATGAGCAGTGAACCAGAGACAGCAGCAGCTTGAGAGGACTTGATTATTTTAATCTCTAATTAAGTGTCATAGGGACTCTCAGCCTTTTCAGCATCCTTATTCTTATGATCAATCTCATCCATGATCTGATCAAAGGTTACATCCTCCATAGGATGCAACCCAGACTCCTTCAACACCTCTTGAATGTTTTGGTCTTGTACCTGCATAAATGTGTTAATTGAAAGGGTGAATTTGTAATGAAGTAAAGGATCATCATTTGTTGCCCCTAAGAAGACTGGGTGTGAGTATCTAGTCCCCTCAAAGTCTCAAACTTTGGGACTCTTTTAATTGTGAGTTTGTAATATAGGAAGGAACGCCATTCGCTACCCCTAAGAAGACTAGGTGTGATTATCCAGTCCCCTCAAAAGTCATTGTTTTATAAAGATGAAGAAATAAATGCGACTTTTAGGACTCTTTTCATTGGTTAAGGGACCCCTGAGTCTGAGTGAGGTTCAGTTCATACAGGGGTCGACTTTCATGCACAGATAGGTTAATCCAGCAAAGTCTAGAGTTTTCAGAGTCAAACATCAGGCGTTATTAGCTTTTCAGTATCATCCCCTGAGTGCAGACATAGAGTGTATATAATATTTTAGAAGTAAGTGCAGACACAGACACTCTATTGGGTCGGGGGTAGCCCTTAACTTCACCACTTTCTCTTAGAGAAGTTTGAGAGTGGTTGCTTGCAGTGCCCCTATATATAACATATTGTTACCTTTTTAGCTTCAGCGGTTTTAGGCTGGTTTACTTGCTCCTATACCGATTCGGAGGTATCTAGACTCTTGGTTGCATCAGTGGTGGCCACTGGTTTCTCAGCATGCAGAGTCTCAACGACTTGTGTCTTTGGAAGAATGACCTTAACCTTATATGAAGACTTTGGTTGGGAAGAAGGTGGGATTTTCTTCTTCTTTGACTTTAGGTTAGTTGGTGCTTTGGGCTGAGTGACAGGCTGTACAGAGGTCGTGGACGAGGACTTATCAGTGGTGTCATCAGCATTTACTTTCTGAGAGGAATGGATCAAAGACAGTTCAGGCTCTTGAGAAAGTTTAGCTATATTTAGTATCTGGAACTTCAGATGTTAATGGTTTATGAAAAGAAGCAGCTGAAATGATGTGGGGTTTAACAAAAGTGAGAGAACCATTGATGTAGTTATCTCCAAGCAGTTTTTCAAACATTAGGGATAAAAACCTAATGTAACAGATATTTGCCTCCCTTTTCTTCTTCTTATTTTGAAGCTTATTAACCAACTCAGAAAAAATGATTGCCCTAATGTCTATCTCCAGCCCCTATATAAGACAATAAGCAATGGTTTACTGATTTAGATTTAGCTGTTCATGTGATCCTTGCATCCCACCCAAACACTTGGCAATATATTGCATGAAAATTCTCCAGGTGGGTGATAAATATTTGATCTTTAGAGGTGAAGAATTAACAAGGACTAAGGATGAAAGGTTTGGTTTATCCTTATCAAATAAACCTAAAGTAGCCAACCCAGCCCTCACAGTCTCCTTGTGTGGTAGTGGAACAGCATTACTGCAAATGGGTAGTCCAATGGCACTGATGAACTCATCTTGAGTAAAAGTTAGTGGTTTTTCAACAGATGAAAGTAAGAAGGTGATGGTCTTGGTCGCCTCATCTACCTCAGTTGTGTACTAGGATTCCCTGAGGTATTCTACGTAAATTGCGGAGGGTTGAATGGTTAAAGTAGTGCTTATGCAACAATTTGAGAGAAACCAAGCATGGGACGGTATAAATCATTTGAGTGCTCAAGCAGTGAAACTATGTTATTGAAAGCAATGATATCATCCTTACACCTAAAATTAACTTTTGATGATGGTGAAAGTTGTGATGTTTGTTGTGAAGAGGTTGATTCTGAAGCCATTTGATGTGTTAAAAGAAAAACTTTTGCTTCAATTTAGATGAAAGAGTTGTGAAGGATGATGAAAATGAAGGTTTTAAGGTTTTGTGTGTGAAAAAGTGATGTGAGAATGAAAAGGTGACTAGTTTATACCACAAAACAATTTTATATTTTAAAAATAAAAATGGTTTGAGTTCCGCATTAAATGCGAGTGGTAAAACTGTCACAAAACGTGGGTCCCCTTGCCCCTTCGTGCACTGTAATTCCATCTTTTTCGAGAAAGTTGGTAGACCTTTTTTTATTTAAATTTGAATTAAATATTAAAAATGTTTGTCTTTGAACTTGGTAGTTACATTTAAGTTACCTTAAAAACATTTAATATTCAAATAAGAGATCACTTAAAGCCTTTTCTTATCAGACATGTTTTTGAATATTGAGCATACCTAACTTAGTGACCAATCTAGTAAAGCTAGACACAGCTAGTAGTTTGGTAAAAATATGAGCTAGTTGTAAATCAGTGGGTACAAAATGAAGCTCAATATCCCCTTTTAAAATGTGATCTATGATGAAGTGATACGTGATGAAAATATGTTTTGTCCTAGAGTGTAGTACTGGATTGTTAGAAATGGCAATGGTACTTGTATTATCATAAAATATGGGCACCTTGTCATAGAGAACATCATAGTCATCTAGCTGACTCTTGATCCAGAGGACTTGAGCACAACATCCACCAGTCAACTGATGACATTGCCACAGAGCTTTGTTTCTTTGCACTCTAACATACTAACTTTCCACCAAGTATTTGACAGCCCCTTGAGGTGCTCTTTCTATCCAGGTTACATCCAACATAGTCTGAGTCAAAGTATGCTTTCAGATCAAAGCCTGATCCTTTTGGATACTAGAGGCCTAGATTTAGAGTTCCTTTAAGATACCTGAAAATTCTTTTATAGCAACAAGGTTAAATTCCTTGGGGTTAGCTTTGTACCTAGCACAGAGACATGTGGAGAATTGGATATCAGGTTTGCTAGCTGTAAGATACACCAGTGACCCTATCATGCCTTTGAACAAAGTCTCATTAACAGAGACCCCTAACTCATCATGTTTGCTAGATGATTTAATTCTCGTCGCGATGGTGTATTTAAATATGAACAATTTAATGAAAAAATAGATGGCTATGATTGGTCCATTAGGTATTTGATAAATGTTGGGTCTACATTGATCTTATCTGGCACAAAAGATAGCGTTTTTATAAATTTAAAAATATATTGAAAAGGTATTCTTACCTTGGAAAACATCAAATATCCGAAAAGAAACAGCCATAATAGAAAAAATATCCGACAGAATTATACTTTACCTAATTAATAAGTGGTATGTGCTTAAATACACATACCTTTTACCTTTAAAAACGAGCTGAAATAACCAAAAACGGACTTAAAATGCCAAAGATACGCTTGTTTTGCTAAATGTATTGTGCAGGAACGGATAACCAAGAAAAGGACGAAAAACAAAGCCAAAACGACAAAACTGGACTCGGAATGGAAAAGCTGTGAAGGACAAAGCCAAATCAAAGCCAAAGACCAGAAAAGTCAAAGTCAAAGTCAACTCAACAAATTAACAGTCAAAACCGGAGCCGTAATTGAAGAATACTATTGGTTGCAATCTCAACCCATCTGATGGGCCGGGAAAGCCCAATAGTATATTGATGAAGACTGTGAAGACCAAATGGGCCCTCAATCAATGACAACAGCCCATTTGTGTGCAATTGACAGAGACTATGAAGACTTTGAAGGCCCGATCCTAGCCCTTGAACAAGCCAATCTCAGCCATTGTACACACAAAACCCACCCAAACCTTATTGGGCCTTAAAAAGCCCAATAACAAAAGCACACACCCAGTTAGGCCCAATACATAACCCAAGCCCAGACCCTGGCCCAAAAACAATTTTTATAAAACCTCAGGGACTTAAATTGTCAATTCTAAAAATTGTTTTATAAAAGAAAAGTGTTTTAAACATGAAAGGGACTGAATTTGAAATTTTCCAAAACCTTTTTCCCTTTATAAAAGGCAGGGACCAATTCTGTCATTGTTTGTTTCTTTCTTTAATTCTTTGTTTCAATAAACACAAGGGCTGTTTATGCCCATTTCCCAAACTTGTTTATAACTAAAAAGAAAAGAAACACGAAATGGAAAAGAGCTAGAAGTTGAGGGGTTCTTCTTGGGCAAATGAAACTATTTAAAACTGTTAACCAATAAACGTTTCTCTTCTTCCCTCTTTCCCGCCACCACCTCAAAACCCCCACCATCACATGTAGCCACTCCTTCTTTTACCCAAATCCATCGTTTACCCAGTCCCAACCTAAACCCACAACCCACTAACCTGTTTCAAGGCCACGCTGGCAATCTCCCTCTCCCCAAGAAATATCAATGGCGGATATGGCATTAAAACAAACACAAAAGCAATCAAGGGCTAGGATGGGTTGTTGAAGCTTCACCTCACACAAGAAACACAAAGAGAAGAAAAGAAGGCTTATATAAATGGAAGAAAACACAAGCCGAACAGACACAAGTTTTTTAACTTAGCTTTATTTTACTTAACCTTTTTTAAAATTGTAGCTTAAGTTCCCAGCTTAATTTCTATTGTAACATTGTTGTTTTTAAGCAAATTAATGGAAATTTAAAGTTTATCTCAAGTTTCCTTAAATTTTCATTTATGAGTTCTTAAATTCGTGTTCAAGTTGTGAAGAAAAGTATGTTTTTATGGTTGCTAAATAATTACATTATCCTTAATCTCAGTTTGCTTTAATTAGTTTTAAGTTAAATTAGTTAAAAAGTTCATTTTACTTATTTAAAGGGGTGTTTGGTAAAAGCCCAAAATGGGTCAGTTTGGGTATGGTATGGGTCACAAACACTCAGCCACTTTTGGCTGAGTGTGTGTGCTCAATTAAGACAAAAGAAAGCCTAAGTTTTAGTTTAAAATTAAAGTTTTAGTAAACCTTTTATTTTTTTTGTCAAATTTTCACAAGAAAGATAAGCTTAAGAGCTTATTCTGCTTATCCAGCTTAAGCAACCTGTTTTGTGCTTACTCAAGCCACATTTTAAGTAAAATTCCATTGTCTTGTTATTCATTGGTTCTTATGCTTTCATGTCCAATTTTCTTAGCTAGATTAAGCGTAGGTATTAAGATAGGTTAGGTTAGCTTATGTTTCTATGTTTTGACCTATTTTGAATGTTTGTGCAGTTTAAACAAGCCATTAGTTCTGTCATGCGGACAAGTTTCTTACTTTTTCGGAATCGTCGTGAAATGTATTATCTTATAAAAATATAAAATAAGTATATTTTTAAGACACTTTGGGACAGAATGTTTAACTAACATTCATAAGTCCATTTTTGACCTAGTTTTTATGTTTTACCACTTTAGACTTTTTAAGCTTAATTAAGATTGTAAATTACTTAGGTACCCATTTATAACTTCATATTACTAACCATAAAACATGTGTATAAGTTCATAAAACTATATTTACAAGAAAATTCCAAGTTTACAAGTTAAACATGTCCTAATGGTGATTTCACTATATAAATATCACATATGCATATAATCATATAAATGAAAAGTTAAGGGCTTAAGATAACCTTAATGAGATGATGTAGGATGATGAAAATAAGTGCTAAACCCTTTGTTTAGACTTTAAACCCAAGATTATAACCAAGAAAACCCTAGTTTCCAAATGAAAACCCTAACTTCTCTTTTCTTGCTTCAACACTTGCAAATAATTAATCAAGGCTTCAAAATACTTTGAGGTATCTTAGATATGTTATATAAGAGTGTGTAAATGAAGTAGAAAAGTTTGTATGGTTGTGTCTTTGTGGTGATTTATTGCAAGTGTGGAAAATCTTGATTTTTATCAAGTGTGGAAGTATATGTGTTATCTCTTTCTAGTAATGCATGTATATATGGAAGTCTTAGTCAAGGAGACAAGGTATGGTCTTAGGGATGGCCTATGGTCTTGGTCTTAGTCAAAGAGACAAGGCATGGTGTGGTTTAATGAGAAGTGATGTACATTGACCAAATGGAAGGTTTTCTTTATATCATTGAATCAATGGCCATAATTTCGGCAATAAGATGATATATGTGATGTTGTTGACTAATTTTTATGTATTGGGTATAAATGTGGGTATTTGTTGAAGCGTAGAAAAGTTTTGGTGGTTCCGGGAGTGCCTAAACGCAATTTATCGCGAAACGTATACACTTTACGTAGCCGATAAAAATAAAATGAACAAAGTTAATAATTATCCTCAAAATAATTACTTAACCCTTGTTTGATGTAAATATTTAATTGATTGATGCCCGTTTACATTGCACGCTAATTTTTAGCTTACGCAATTTAGCTTAACATTTATGATTTAAAGCAAACACGTACAATACAAAAGGTACATTGCAGATTTATCGACGTCATCAATGACTTGAAAACACAAGGTGTTATATCTTACTTAGCTTGTTAAAGCTTAGTTATATTGGATAAATCCAAGACAACTATGGTAGAAACTAAGATTGAGAATATCATAAACTATGCAGAATCTAGTTTGCAATACTAAGAAGAACAATAAAACAGTAAAAACAAGATCTTTACTAAACTTTCAATATATTGAATACTATTTTGAATTATAAAATAGCTATGAATACTAACTATGATTGCTATGCAAAATACTAATATGAAAACTATGTGAAAAACTGATATCTATATCTATGCCGTAGGGTTCCTTTTATACACTAAGGAAACCCTAATGAGCTTACAAAACATGTCAAGTGATTATGATATTTTCTATAAGTAAACATAATCTCTTAAACAAATAAGTTTATACATATCTTCTTTACAAATAATTGATATTTATCTTCATAAGTATTCTTGTTCTTCAATCAACCTTTAACTATTCTCTAATATGTATTTGATCTCATCTTTGATAGCATTAATCCTTCCAGCAGTTGTAATTACTCAGCAGCTGTAACTGAGCACAAGCAGCATTAACTACTTAGAAGTTTACTCTAGCAGTACTAACATACACTAACCGTACTAACTTTAGTACTAACAGTAGTAACTACTTAGTATATTTTTAGTCTTCATCTCTGAGCAGTTTTAACTTCTACTAGCAGCAGTAACTTTATACTAACAGTATTAATTATACTAATAGTAGTAACTAGCAGTAGTAACTTTATACTACCAGTACTAACTACTTAGCATAATTTTTATTAGTATTACCATCAGCACTTAGTTATGCTTGATAGCACTAATATATACCTAAGCAGTAGTAACTCTAAGAATCATCTTGAAGTCTTTTAAACCTAACAATCCTCCCCTAAACTTGATGTTTGTCTTCTGAATCTTCCAGTTTCATTAAAAGTATTCACCATCACCAGGAGGATGCATTCAAACACTTCATTGACCTTTTTCCTGCTTTGTCATGAGCTTGAGTAATTGATAACACATCTTATTCCAACTATCAACTTGAAGCTTCTTGTTCAGCATGTTTGAGATTGTTATTGGTGTAAGGGGATATCTTTTCTCAACCAACATAAAGATGTGTAGATTTTTATACCTTACAAAGTGCACTCCACAGTTATCAAACATCTTCCAAACAGTCACTTTGTACCCTTGTAGACTTCTTCATACTTCACTCTTTATGTCAAGTTCAAACATTACTTTCAAATCACCCCATAACACTATTTCATAATCATCCTCTGGCATTGTATTCTTATGTTTAGCTTTAACCAACTTCCAGAGGGTCTCCAAGTCTTCTCTATCAATACCTTAAAGCATCTTTATCATTGTTGAATACCTTTTTGAGATTCCATCTGCCCTTATCAATTTAAAGTATCTCATTATTCCATCTTTATCAATCTGGTCTTCAATAATCACTAGAGGCTTAGTAGCTAGAGGTATAGCATCTATTGCTACCTCATCATCCTTAACTATCTCAATATGCTTTTTTATCTCTTCCTCCTTCTGATCATCATTACCCTTTTGCTTCTTAGCCTTTTCCTGCTCTAATTCATCACCTACTCCTTTAGAACTACCTTCTACTTTTATCTTACTTCCTTTCACAAACTTTGTATTCATATCTATAAAAGTGTTTACCCTTTTCATCTCTTTATCAAACATTTCTTGGATCTCATCATAACTTTTGCTCTTTAGCTAATTGTGTTTGTATCCAGTCATGTTCTTCAAATAGGTAGACATTGTATTTCTATTTTGTGCCATTGTTGGTGGCTTACTCCTTTTTTCTTGATCTCTTAATGCTGTAAAGTGTTCTACAAATAATTTTGACTTTTCTTCAATACTCAACTGTTCTTGTTCTTCTGTTTGCGTTTGTTGAGCCAATTGAAAGTCATCATCCATCATAGCTTGTGTGTTATCCCATGATTCAAGTAAAGCTGTGTTGGCTTCTTCTTCTTTTTGCCTTGCAAGCCTCTCTTCTTCTTCCAATTCAGCTTGTAGTTGAGCTTCAAGATTTCTAGCAACTTCTTCATCAATTGCAATTTGATCTTTCTTTTTCAATGGCACTTCAGGATCCACCATTATTCCTTTGCCTTTGTCTTTAACTTGTGGAAGTTGTGATGTTTGTAAAGATGATGATGTTGTTTTGAATTCAGTTGGTACTTGAACTACAACTCCTCTAGCCTTGGGTCTTGTAGTTGTAGTTGTTGTAGCAGCAGATGTAATAGCTTTGGGTTTAGTTTCTTTGATTTCTATCATAGTTTGACCCAGAGTTAACTCATCAATAGTTGTTGTTAGAGAATTGATAGTAGTAACTTCAGCATTAGCAGTAGTAACTACTTCACCAGCAGTAGTAACTAGATCAGCAGCACTAACTTCCTTTTCAGCATCAACTTTTTCCTGCTCTTTCAACACACCTATATCAAACATCAGGTTGTCACATTCATCTCTTGAGTCTCATCTACCAGAGTCACTACTGCATCAGCATCAAGATCAGCAATTTTCCTCTCCTGTTTAGATGCATCCTCCTGGGCACCCAAACTAGCATCATTAGAGGATTTTACCCTGCTAGTTGAACTAATCTTCCTTAATCTCTTAAGCCCTAGAGTTTTTAACTTCATTCTCTTTTCTAATTGCTTGACTCTCTTATTTAAGCTAGCAATATCCTTTGCTTGAACAGTATTGGCTTTCTCCAAATTAAGGACTTTTTCTTGTAGGCTAGTACATAAATTCATCAATTCAGAAAATTGCATACTATCCTTACCACTTTGAGGTAGATCATAGGAAGGGGTAGATACATGAGCCTCATTAGGAGTCTCTTCAGTAACAGGCTCTGTTGGAGCACTATCTTTCCTCTATTTTCTCGTTGACTTCTTCTTTTAAGGTTTGGATGATGATGGTTAAGAAATAATGGGTGTGGAATGGGAATCAGAAGGAGCAGCTGAATCTTCACCCATGTCTTCTGTAGCTTGAACCATCATTGTGGAGAATAGTGGTGTAACCCTTCCAGAAAAACCCTTGCATGGTCTTTTCATGTTAGCAAACACTTTCTTGGTGTGGGAAGGTATAACATAAACCCCTTTGTGTTTGGACATTCCCTCTACTTGTTTGTCCAGGAAGACTTGCACAAATCTTGGGTACATTAGAAATTTTACCCCACTATCCAAGTTCTTCACCATATTGTCAAAAATATACTTGGAAAGGTTGAATTTTTGGTTTGTGGCAAGACATATGATAGCAGATGCCATAATGCTAATAATTCATTTCAGGATGTAGTGTTAGCACTAAGGCCTTGCAGTATGGTATGGATAAGGAATTTCCATTGGGATGAAAAATTAGCTTTATAGAAAGTAAGCTTTTGAGAAAGATTTTCATACCCCATTCTTTCCAATTCGGAAAAAATAGTAGCAGTGGGTAGACAATATATTCCTTCAGCATCATCCAACTTAAGATCACCCCTTATACTTGTCTAACAGCAATAACTTATTCTTAACAGTAGTAAATGAATGCCTAGCAGCAAAAACTAATACGAGCAGGAGTAAATTAAGTCTAACAGCATTAACTTAAGCTTAGCAGCAATAAGTTTAAGCTGAGCAGCATTAACTTTAAAACACCAGTATTAACCCCAATTTCTTTCCAAAAAGCATGTCCATCATTAATTTTGATTCTCATAAGCTCTCTTTGTAACACCCCCAAATTGGGTCGCAGCGGAATAAGGGTCCGGGGCGTGTTACTTCAAGATCAATAGCACAAGATATATAAGAACGACACAAAAAGTCGTTTAAAATGATACATTGGATTTAATTGAAAGACTTAATACAAAAGCATATAGCTTTACTTGTTCATTGTTGAATATTACAAAAGTTGACAATACGTTCCCCAAAATATGATGCACCTAAATCTTTAAGCGTGCAATCCAAAATGTAACCCAATGCATCCCTGGCATCCCATGCCTATTGATCTCCTGAAAACATTGCTTAAAAACGTCAACATAATTGTTGGTGAATTCATAGGTTTGATAAATCAAAATGTGTAGGACCGCAAGACTTTTTAGTGATAATGCAACACATGCAGATCTCACAAAACTAGATTACATTTACACTAAGCTCATGACACTGAAGCTCGACAGTCTTGTTCGCATAATATTGCTACTCAGCCCGTAATGATGTTTTAACCCGAAAACATCCCCAAATTCGACATGTTATAACGTTCGTTCTCGGTGATAGCAAGTCACCCGAACGGGGAGGTCGTTTCCCGAATAGATCTATTAAATAACATTCGCGCTCACATAGTGTAATTCCCAACTACATCTATGCAATTGACAGTTCATGATAGTGGGCTTAATTGGGTTATCGCTACTTAGGCAAACATGTAATCAATACTTGCGTCCAATTTGTAAAACAAAGAATGTTTCCACCCCATAGTTATAAATCATTGAAATCGTAAAAATGTGGGGCTATGAACTCACCTTGAGTTCTGATAATCCAAATATCGCAGATAATGCGTCACGTAAAAGATCGCTTGATGGCTATCTCCTGGTATTTCCATATTCCATTGACCCAAAAGATCAAAGAAAAGACAACCTTCACAATGCCCATACGGTAACTTTTGCCTATCGTCGCATGCCTTTTGGGCTATGCAATGCCTCCGGCACGTTCCAAAGAGTATGATGGAAATCATACCACATATGAATGAAAAAAACGATGGAAGTATATCATGGATGACTTTTCGTCTTGGGGACTCATTTTCTACATGCCCTGACCCATTTAAAAAGATGTTGAAGCGTGGTGGAAGACACCAATCTTCCTTAAACTGGGAAAAAAATAGCCATCTCATGTAAGGAATAGCATAGTTTCTCGGACATAAAATTTCTAAGTTCGAGACTTGAGGTCGATAGAGCTAAATCGAAGTAATAAGCTAAACTCCCTCATCCACTTCAGTCAAAGGTTCCGTATCCTCCTTGGGCACGCCGTTTTTTTACCGGCGAATCATTCCGGACTTTTTCCAAAATTGCCGTACCTATGACTCATTTGCTTGAAAAAGAGACTCCGTTTGTCTTTTCTGAAGAGTGTGTCGATTCCTTTAACACAACACAACAAGAAGATTGACTGAGGCTAACCGATCTTAATTGCTCCCGACTGGACTTGCCTTTTGAACTGAAGTGCATGCTAGCGATTTCGCAATTGGTCATCCCTCGGCAAAAGAAAAAACAAGCCATTTTCAACCTATACACTATGCTAGCAAGACGATGAATGAGGCCTCGAAATCAGACTACACACTAACTGCACAAGAATTACATGCTGAATATTTATGCCTTATGAGAAATTTCGTTCATATCTAGTATATGACAAAAAGCATAGTGTAATACTGACCACATCTGCATCAAGTATCTCTTGCCAAAAAAGGTGCTAAGGCAAGACACAAGCGGTGGATCTAGTGCTCCAAGAATTTGACATTGAAATTCGAGACAAAAAATGGAGCTGAGAATCTAGCCGCGATCATCAGTCCCAGACATCGAAAACCGCATCAAAGACAAAACTCGATAACAAAGAAATCAAGAAGCATTTCCTCTGCGAGACCTCTTCGTGATCGATGCTCTTCAAGATCAAAGTACCCCATGGTTTGCAGACTTGCAAATTACCATGCGGGGAAATTCCGAGATTAAGGGAATACAACCCCCCAGACAGAAAAAATAAATTCTTCAAGATGTCAAACACTATTTCTGTGGGAAGATCCATTCCTGTTTAATATCAGTGCTGCTCAGGTGATAAGACGTTGTGTTTCTTCCAAGAAGCTTAGACATATCCAAATCATTGTCACAGTGGAACCTACTGGGGACACTAAGGTGCCGAATTACACAGCAAGAAAAAAACATCGATTCAAGGATTCTATTGGCCACCATCTACAAGTATGCCAAGAATTGCACCCTTGTGACATTGTCAACGTCAAGGAAAAATACTCACCGTGAATATAGCCACAAAACTCCCATCCAAGTTGCGAAATCTATTACGATCTGGGTCCTTGTTTTATGGGGCCTCCGTTCCGTCTTCAAGAGACACATATTACATACTTCGATGCTAGTTGACTATTAGTCAAATGTGGTCGAAGCAAAAGCGCTCCCCACCAATGATGCACGAGTTTCTGTACATTTTTGAAAACTCTCTTCTCTCTATTTTGTGTGCACGCCCATCTATCATAAGTGATCGCGAAATGACTCACTTTCTGCAATGACCAAATTACAAAGTCGTCATGCTTAAGTATGGAGTAACTCATCGTCTCTCCACCTGCTATAAGCACCTCACAACCCAATTGGGCAAGTTGAGAGGTTGTCAAATCGTGGTTTAAACTTATTCTGAAAGAACCGTGGGAGAGAAATCGTGCTTCCTGGTCGAAAAACTAGATTATGCATATAGGGCCATCCGTCACAGCGTACAAACCACCCATCGGGTGTACTTCCATATAAACTATTGATACGGGAAGGCATGTCAACTACCGATCGAGCTAAGCACACACCTACTGGCTCTCAATCATACCAATATTTGATATTCACACAGCGGGTGAACACAAAGGAAAGATCAACTGAATGAACAAAATGAACTTTCGTGATCAGGCCTACAAAACTCTTTTGATCTAATAAAATAAAACCAAGAAGAACACTGATGCTAAGATCAAAACTGCGTTTTCATCGTGGGTGATCGTGTTTCTCCTCTTCAACTCTAAGACTCAAGATAATCTCGGTGCAAATTGAAATCCCGTTGTCCCTGTACCATCACCGTTGTCCAAGTTTTCCTTTTGGCACCGTCGAGCTATCTCAAAACTCCGGGGCCTAACTTAAAAGTGAATGGCACGTATCAAACATTACTTAGGAGGGACGTACCAAACCCGAGTTGTCCCGGATTCTCAAACGTTCCCCATGGACCTAAAAAATACGGGGGACTTGACAAGCGTCTGGAACCCTAAACAAGCGCTTCGTGGGAGGCACCCCATGCTTATCCGTAGTAGTATAAATAAGTCTCTTTATGTTGAGCGAAGGCTATTCATTTTCTTCCAATACCCGTTTTTGTCCATTGTTTTATGTGTGCTTTGTATTGTATGACCCATGCATTACCCGATTTGTAAGGCTCATTACCTAGATTCGTCAATTTTTAACTCGACTTCACATCCTCAGCTTCAATTTGGAATTCCAGTATCCAAATCTTATCGAGCTAAGCTCATTCATTTGCACACTTCATAAACCGGCCTTAGATTTACGTTAGGGGTACCCCTTTGAAACATCGAGGACGATGTTTAGTTCTAGTATGGGGGGGGAATCTTCGATTTGATTTTTGCCTGCAGTCGTTGTTATCACGCAAAATCCCCGTTTTTACCACCAAATTTTTGCAAAAATACAAAAAAAAAAATAAAAAAAATATTTTTTCAAAAATAGAATAAGTTTTTGTCTTTTGGGAAGAGTAAGAATAAAATTTTTGACCTCGATCGGAGCGTGTATGACCCTACTAGTTTCTTTTATGCCAAACTTTCAAACGAATTTATGCTTTGAATTCTTAAGTGAAGAACGAGAAATGATAGAGTTAACATAAAGTATAGTGTCGAGCAAGATTCGTCTAAAAACCTTATAAGAATAACTTGTGTCTTTTTCTCCCATAACTTCTAATCCGCCTAATCATACGTGTTCTGATGTTAAATTCAGCTAAGTTAATCGATGTTTTCAGAAAAAGCATCAAATTTGTGACTTGATTCTTTAAAAGCAAAAGTTTTGAAAAGATTTAATGACAATAAAGCATACATCAGATTAATGGAGCAAGTAATAGATGTGGTCAGATATCCCACTTCCGCTAAACCACGAGTGGGGGTTCAAACAAGACATCTTACTTCAGGGACTTGGTGTGTCGTGATATCTCACTGGAAAAAGGTCTAGGTGAGGGTTCAAACATAAGAACCTAATCCTTACATATAGGATGAAGGAGTTGATGTGATTCCCACTACGCTAGCACGTGTGTGTTTTCAAAACATAAGAACACCGGACGTTGGTTGTGATATCCTACTAGGGAGCGAGGCCTAGGTAGGTGTTCAAACTAAGCAACGCATTCCTAGCTTTAAGAACTTGAAAAAAAAAAAAAAAAAAAAAAAAAAAAAAAAAAAAAAAAAAAAAAAAAAAAAAAAAAAAAAAAATAATAATAATAATTTTGAAGTTCTATAAAAACAAGTTGCAAAGTCTTAAGCAAATAGTTGCATTGAGTCACAATTCATTTTGTGACTATGAGAATAAGTTGCAATCTAGTTAGAGTTAAATCAAGCACACACACGAATCATTTATCCTTGACGGGAGTTCAAAATTTCACAAGTTCATAATATGAGGCTTTACACCTAAACAATATCGACAATGATTCATCGTTTTAATTGCTTGGTTTAATACTAGTGAAAAATCGGGGACGATGAAATTTTCCGTCAGGACATCCGTAGATCATTCTATGGACGTTTCTCACTCTATGATCCCATTGTGAATTAAATAAGAAAGACAAACCATTCAAAAATCCAAAAAAATTAGAGTAGTCAATGTACATACAAAATAATGGTGTTAATCGGGATTTGTCGAAGCTATTGATTCTTTCCTTTGACAAACCACCTTTGCTACTATTCAAAGTTAGTTGTCGGAGGAGTCAAAGGTTCTAGTTTTCGTTAATGCTTACTTCATAGCATTGCGTGAGGACACGGCAATACCTTAGTATGGGGGATTTTGGTATGTGCTTAAATACACATACCTTTTACCTTTAAAAACGAGCTGAAATAACCAAAAACGGACTTAAAATGCCAAAGATACGCTTGTTTTGCTAATTGGTATGTGCAGGAACGATACCAATAAAAGACGAAAACAAAGCAAAACAACAAAACCTACACGGAATTGAAAAGGCTTTGAAGGACAAAGCCAAATCAAAGCCAAAGACCCAAAAAGTCAAAAGTCAAAGGTCAACTCAACAAATTAAACAGCAAAAACCGTAGCCGTAATTGAAGAATACATTGGATTCAACTCAACCCATCTGATGCCGTGAAGCCTCAACATAATATTTATGTAAGACTGATGCGACCAAATGGTGCCCTCAATCAATGACAACAGCCCATAGTTGCATTTGACAAAGACTATGAAGACTTTGAAGGCCCGATCCTAGCCCTTGAACAAGCCAATCTCAGCCATTGTACACACAAAACCCATCACAAACCTTATTGGGCCTTAAAAAGCCCAATAACAAAAGCCCAATAACAAAATCCCAATAACAAAACCACAAAACCCATATAAAGCCCCATTAGCATTTTTTATAAAACCCTAGGACTAAAAATGTCAATTTAAAAAGTGGTTTTGTATAAAAAGAAAAGTGTTTTAAACATGAGATGGACTGAATTTGTAATTTTCTACATAAACCTTTAAATCTCTTTAACACACCAAGGGCTGAAACTGCCATTGTCAAAACCTTCTTTATCTTTGTTTCAATAAACACAAGGACTACTTGTGACCATTTACCAAACTCGTTTATAACTAAGAAAAAGAAACAAAAAGAAATGGAAAGAAATAAGAAGTGTAGGGTTTCTTTTTGCCAACTCTCAAAGTTTTAAAAACCTGCGTCCAATAACAGTCTCCCCCTCAACCCATTTCCCGCCAACCTCCTAGAACCCTTCACCATCACATGTTACACTCCAATCTTTTACCCAACCCTTCCTTTACCCAGTCCCAACCTAAACCCACAATCCACTAACCTTTAAACATGCCATGTTGGCAATCTTCCCAAAACCCGAAAGCAAACCATCAAATGGTGTATATGGTTTTTAAAAGAAGCACAAACTTAATCTAAGGGCAAGATTGGAAGCTTAGGCTTCACTCACACAAGAAACACAATACCAAAGAAGCTGTGAAGATCATGGACTTCTATAAATGCAAGAAACACAAAGACGAAAGAGACTAGTTTTTTTTTCTTAGCTTATATTTATTTAAAAACATTATCAACATGTAATTTAAGTTTTCAGCGTGCTTCATAAGTGAAATGTTTACTATTTTAAAGTTTAAATCAAGTATTGAATTTGATGTTAATTTCTTTTGATTTCAACATTATTCGTCTTTTTAAATACTTGATTCAATTCTGAAAGGAAGTTGTGTTTGTTTGTTTCGACTTAATCCTACTGTAACTCACATCAACCTACATTAATTAGTTTTAAGTAAAATTTAGTAAAAAGTCTTTTTGATTTATTAAAGGGGTGTTTGGGAAAACCTGAAAATGGGTCAAATGGGGTGTGGTATGGGTCATAAGCACTCGCCATTTTAGGCTGATGTTGGGTTTATATTAGGCCAAAAATGTTTTTTTTAGTGTTATAGTAAAAAATAAGCACTTAGCTTTTTCCTTTTTCTTTCAAAGTTTTCACAAAAAAAAAATATAAAGCCTAAGGCTTAAGCTGCTTAGACACTTAAGCAGCTCATTTGAGCTTATTGAGCACAAAAGACCATCTTATAAAGCCATGTTTTCTGTCTATTTACACTTGACAAAATAAGTCAAAGTTTTTGCTTTGGCTCTTTTCTTAAAAACCCTTGACTTTCAAGCTAAAAAATCAGCTACTTTTCTAGTTAATAGAAGCTGGGGGTGGGGGGGGGGTTTTTTGAGCCTTAAGCTCAAATCATAGCCTTTTAAAAAAAATCTGTTTTGCAATAGTTTTAATTTTAAGCTCATATGAGCTTAATTGATAAGCCACAAAAAAGCCCCTATCTTCTTGCCCTGTTTTTATTTCCCCTGGTGCTAGAAAACAAAAATTCAGACACCCTTTATCCTAGCTTATTTTGCATTAAGACTCCAAGGACTTTTTGCTTTTTTAAGTGTAATCTTATTAGTAGCCCTTTAAGCCCCCAAAATTATTCAGCTTAATTCCCTTTCTAACTTAGCTTAATTTAGGTTTGAAAACCCCCTTTTTCTGTTTTATATCAAAACTGCCAACTTAGCTTAAGTCATTTGTAGCTTATTCTGGGGCTTAATCTAGTGACCTAGCTTATATTTAGGATACCCTTAGGTTTGGTACTTATTCCCTCATTGTAGCTTATATTTGAGCTCTTAAGCTCCAAGGCAAAATGTCAATAATTCTTTTTAAAGCTTTATAAGTTACTGTCATACAAAAAGCTCTCTATTTAAGCTTATAGAGTCCATTTCAAGCTTATGTCCGCTTTTATAAACAAATGAATAATCACAAGCCGCCCTGAACAACTTTTATTTTATAGCTTTTTGATTTTAAGCACTTAGGACTTAGGTTGTAATCGGGTTCTCCTTCAGGGACCATTTATGTAATTTCTTCTTTTCTAGTTAACACAGTTAGTCCCCGTGGTTAGTTAGCTTGTTACTCCATTTGTCCTTTTGTCCTTTCACTGTTAGTCCCCATAGGTTAACATTAGTTAGTTATTTAATTTAATTTAATTTAGTTTTAGGTTTAATTTTAATTAGTTTAATTACTTTAAATTGCTACAGTAACTTTTAGGGCTTTTTATATTTTTAGATTCCTCAACTTTTTCTTTATTTAATTTGATTTTTTCAGATTTTTTGTAGTTATATTTTCTGTCTTTTTCTATTTAATTAGTTTTAATTAGTTTTTAAATCTTAGAAAATTCATAAAAAAATAACAAAAAAATATACAAAAAAATATTTTTTCTTTTTTAGGAAAATTTTCTATAATCAACAAGTTTAGTAAGGAAAATTATAAAAACTTCTTAGGCTTATTTTTGCTAAAAAATCATCCGGCCCGTTTACCGACCCGAATTTTTCGTTTCTTACCGTTTTGTTCGTTTTTAGAATTCCGTTTTTGAAATTTTTTACATTTTCTTTTTAGTTAGAATATTTTTTAATTTATTAAAATTTAAAATTAATTTTAATAACTTATAATATTTGTTTTTAGCTGGCGATTTAATTCCCGTAGTCTAATAAGATGCATTTTACGTTTAATTTAGTTTATTAGTTTTAATTATCTTAGTTAAGTATTTTTAGCCTAATTATGTTCCCCGTAGATTTTTTAGGATTCCCATTGCCATTGTTCATGCTCCCGTAGTTTAGGTATTTATCCATATAACTATTTCTGCTCCCCGTAGTTTTAATTAAGGTTCCCAATTTCCATTGCTTGCTTCCCGTAGAATAATTTTAGTTTTCTTTAATTAATTTTAGTTTATCTAGTTAAAAATCAAAATCATTTGTTTCTCAATTCAAATCATCAATTCATTCGTATCGATTTACCATTCCAGCCTCGTTGGGGATTTACGACCCGGGAAAACTCTATACTACTTCTCGGTATCATTGACTCTGCTGTTTTTACACTTCTTTATATATTTTATATTTTAATATATATTATATATATATTTAGTGTAATCCAAACCGATCAATAAGTTACCTTAATTTTTCTTAAGGCGTATTTCTTTCTTTTATCATTTTCTTGGTCTCTTAAACAACCATTCATTCTTTTCCTTCTCTAGAATTTTTTTTAAGGAAAGTATAGCTTTTCAATACATTTTTTTCCTTCTCTAGACGCTATACTTTCCTTTACTTTTTTTTAGAGAAGGAAAACAAAAATGATTGTTTTAGAGGCCAGTGAAATGATAAAAGAAGGAAATACGCATTAAGAAAATTTAAGGTAGCTTATTAATTAGGTAAAAATATAATTATGTCGGATATTTTTTTCTTTTCTTATGGTTGTTTCTTCCAACACACAATAATCTTATATTTTGTCTTTTTACATGGTTGTTTCTTATGGTTGTTTCTTCCAACACACATTTTTTTCTTTTTTTAGTTTTGCTTTATCTTTTTACATCATATTTCTATATATTCTCCTATACACACAATAATCTTATATTTTGTCTCTGTTCATTATCTCTCTGCATCTAAACCCTCTATATGACAGAATAGGATGTCAAAAAAGTGGGTTAAACGGTGTGAAGACATAGGCATAAATGTGTTTTTAGTGAGTTGGGTACTCAAGTTACTTTATCCATGTTTCGTTAGTCTAGGTATTCCCTTTGTTTGTGATATAAACAGAAAAGAAGTGGGTTAAACGGTGTGAAGACATAGGCATAAATGTGTTTTTAGTGAGTTGAGTACTCGAGTTACTTTATCCAAGTTTCGTTAGTCTAGGTATTCCCTTTCTGTATGATATAAACACAAAAGGAACTGGTTGGTAAGATGAGCTGCCTCACATAAAAAAAGCTTAATTTATAATGCAAGTCATTATTAAAGTTTAGTCGACTTAGCTTAACAATTCGGACTTATAATGGAACTTATATACGTGTAATTAATCTGAGTAATTGCTTAAACTTACTAGTAGGTAAGATTAAACTCTTGTAAAGACTAGTCCTAACTCCTCTCAACATCACGATCGATGACTATATACTCCAACTCGAATCAATTAAATGCACATAAGTTAATTAGACATTTAAAACCACATCCTTATCCTTATAATATAAAAGATTCAGTTTGCCTATATTCAATTTGTTGTTTTAATGATAGAGCATTTACAATTCGTCTTGAAGATCTGCCTCTTCATTTGCCCTCTCATTGAAGCTGCAAGACTTTTTTTAGTTTTTATAAATTCAATTTGGTGTGTTAATGATCGAGCATTTACCATTCGTCTTTAAGATTAGCCTCTTAATTTGCCCTATCTTTTAAATCCACAAACCCACACATGTAACTGATTTATCCACCTCTCTTTTACAAAACACACACACACACACACAGAAAAAATCACTTTTGTCACAACAATGGAGATTATTGCAAGATCAATTTTGATTTTATGATGTGGGTATTGATTTTAAATCACCGCGCTACTACCGTCGCATCCCCGCCAATGTTGAAGCTAAAAAAGGGGAAAGGTTGAAGATGCAACAATAAAGGTATGGCGATTTTTTTCTATTATGATTAAAATTAGGTAATAATGGCACAAAATGAAACGTTTTAAATGGCTTCTGTACATTTCTAAAAATGGTTTTTATTTCTTGTATATATCATTTGGGCTCAGCGGAAGATGAGAAGGGTGGCTAGTATGTGATCTCAGAAGTCTTTTATGGGCAACAAACAAACACAAAATCTGATGGTAAAGATGAGGATATTGTTCTTGAATACATTAATGATCCGATTGTGAAAGTTGATCCTGTGACACCAAAGTCTGCTACCCCTGAACCTCCTCGTGCTGAACGACGAGTCCCGGATATGGGTCCTAAACAAGAGCTCGCTGTAACTTACACAGATCCTCCCTAGGTAAATTAACTAAAAAATAGATAGTTCTCTGGTTATGTAAAGATAAATGAAAATGAGGAAAGATAAAGAGTTCTCTTGTTTAAGTCAACTTATACCATCTTTTAGGGGTCATGTTTATATGAAGTTTTGAATTATGATAAAAATTATTATGATTTGCACACCAATTGCTTATAAGTAATTATTATTTTAAACAATTATTATGAATTTTCAGGAAAATCCCTACATACTGTCAACATTAGCTCCACAGTTGTGGCCATTTATGAGGCATAGTATCACATTAGTTCCTTATTCAGCCATTCGAACATTGGTAAGCTTTTCTTTCCTTTTCATATACATCTTCACTTTCCAAATGCTTTTAAATAGATTACTAGGCCCAAGTTTGCGTCATAAACATATTTTTGATCCTTTATGGAATGTTCTTACGTCTTTATCAGTTCAACGGAAGGTGGCTTCATTGGTTCTAATTTCTTGGTTCAAAGAGATGAAAAGTAGAGGCCTTTCTGGAAGCAACTATAAAACCCTCAAGAGCATGTTGTTGGAGTTGCTGACCTATACAAACCCCTCATACCTACACCATGAATTTGGGTTTTGTAAATGAAGTGATTTTAATTTACGACCATGCATTTGGGTTTTGTGAATGAAGTCAATCGGATAGATTTGTGTTGCTACAGATTATTAGATTTTAGTTCATCCGTGTATTGAAAATTGGTATCAATTTTTTTTGTTATATTGCTCATTTTAGTGACCACCAGTTTGGTCTCTAAATGCAATACATAGTGACCATATATTCGTCTCTAGTGGTTTTAAGTGGTTGGTAATTTACCCATGAGTGACCACTTATTTCGTCAATAATTGACATTCATAGTGACGACCATTTTGGTCTCTAAACTGAAGAAATAGTGACAAAATATTCGTCACTCATGGTTATGTAGCAGTCGTCACGCTAACCTGTAAGTGACCACTTTTTTTCCTCACCAATCTGCGACGAGTTCTTTTTTCGTCTCTAACTAACATTGTGAAGGAGCTATAGTGACGACTGGTGATGACTCTGGTTTTGGCCACTTACATACTTAGTGACGAATTTTGATACTGTTAGTGACGAAATCTGTTCTGTCACTAAAGGTGATTTTTCCTGTAGGGTTATAGGCAAATAGACATCATCAAGTCCCATTAGGAATTGCATAAGTTTAATTAACCGGTTATGTTTTTCAAAGTGCTTATCAGCATCACAAGTACAAGCAGGTAAGCTAATCATGGCATCAAACTGTTTCCACAAAGAATTCAAGTTATAGACAATGCAGACCCATTTTGACTCAAAGAGTTTATGTTTTTATGTAAATAAAAAATGACAGAACCATCAATTTTATCATAAGTCTCTTTTAAGTCATTCCACATAGCAAGGGCAGTTTTAGAATAGATTTGGCCAACATATAGTTCAGTACTTAAAAATCCAAGAATCGTAACAACCACAGAATTACACATTGATTAGCCATAACATGATTATTAGAGTCTCGTTTACAAGTGCCATTTATAAAACCTAGCTTGTTTTTATTTCTCAAAGCAAACTTCATAGCACAATTCCACATGTTATAG
Organism: Tanacetum coccineum; assembly: GCA_026074375.1. Taxonomy (NCBI): domain Eukaryota; kingdom Viridiplantae; phylum Streptophyta; class Magnoliopsida; order Asterales; family Asteraceae; genus Tanacetum; species Tanacetum coccineum. The sequence goes on along the minus strand of BQNB010026749.1, from coordinate 12,754 downwards.
GTTTTCAGTTTCAGTTAACTTAAAGCTTATGATGGGATTACCACTTGTATCATTAGGGTGCACATATAAGGGATCACCAAAAACAAGATTAAGATTAGAAGGCCCACTTTCATTTGAATTACCAAATTAATTAGATTTATTAGAGTTATCAAAAGCATTATCATCATCCGACATTATAACAGATAATAAGAAAAATATTAAGGATTAAAAAGCAGCAAGCAAACACATTGTGAATCAACAGAGGCGGACACACATCGGAATCATAAATAACACAAATAATAGATATCACCACTAGGTAGATTATCAAAGAATAGTAAAGTAAAAAAAGAACAGTGCTTTATTTTCAATTTTCACCCATTAAAATTGAGTACTAGATTTAAAGGAGAAAGATACATTAGAGAAGAGTAGCAGCGGAAAAATATCACTAACACTTTTGATTCACTTAGTCAAGAGTGTGTGATAGAGATGTGTCCCAAATCAGTCAACGAACACACAGAAAATAAAACCCTTTAAATTCTGGGGTTTCAATATCAACCCTAGAAAACAGGTATGATAACCCAAACATAATTTGGTCACCAAAGAATAAGTAAATAAACCACGGGAAACCAAAAATCCAGTCACCAAAAATGGGTATGATCAGAACTTAAAAAATAAGCAACGAGAACCAGAAGACCCCAAAGCTTTAAGATCAATTGAATAAACAACCTTGCAGCTCCGATACCATGTGGATTGGTACAGATTAACAACAATAACACGTTTTACTAAACAATCAGTCAGGCAAGATACAACAAGCTTTGAATATGAGAAAGGTAAATAAGGTTTTGAGTGTTGATCAATGAAATACAATACACAAATGATTGAGAGAATACTTAGACAAGATCAGGAGTTGATGTCCTGATATGAGACGAATGGCTAGAGATTTAGCCATCTTTATTACACAATGGTCCCTCATCTTTGCAAAGTCTTTAACCCTAGCATAAACTTGAAGATACATAGGAGTCCCTCAACATTTGCTTTAGAAGGGTAAAGATCAAATAAAAAGACAAATATTTTAGAGAAGGTTATAATTTTTTTTTAAGTTCTTGAAAAATTCTGAAAAAATTCCATAAGATCGTGTATGTTGGTGCATAAAAAATTTGTGAAGGAAGTTTTTCTTAAAGTGAATAGTTTTGCCGAAAACAAAATATGAAATAAAACGTTTGTGTATTAAATCGTTTTTTAGTGTATCAAAAATTGGTTTTTGTACCCACTTTTTTTTCACTTTTTGTATCAAAATTTTATTGTGCATCAAACTATAACAAGTTAAAAATTTTGTGCATCAAATTTTCTTTTTTTTTCAATTAAAAAAACGTTTAAAATCTCAAAATTAGAAAAACTTCTTTTACAAAAGCTTATGCACCAGCATCCACGATCTTGTGAAATTCTTTTAGAATTTTTTAAGAACTTTTTTTAAAAAGAACTAGCAAGGTACGCACGCAATGCGGCGGCGATTACCGTGTAATCATAATTTTTGGCGAACGATATTTTTTGATTACATATTTTTTTTGTGATAACAACTTTACGTATGACTGATATTTTAAAGAATAACTTTATCGCAAAGCATTTCATACAATTTTTGGACTTGAATGGTAT